>JACEEZ010004424.1:166436-256436 GCA_016584305.1 Chionoecetes opilio | reverse complement strand
CAAACAAAACATGTATTCCTGCTTTAACAGCTGTAGGTATACGCAAAGATGGCAGAGTGTCAGTGTTCCCTCGAACACGATACAGGGTACGGTTCGGTCCCGCGCCTTTAATATTTTATGTGAACACATAAGTAGAATTCTTGCCTAATCAGGTGAAAACGGTCATTGTAATCGTAAATGGCACAAAACTAAGCCGATTGGAAAGAGAAAATTAAATATAAGCAAATAATTCCCAAACAGTAAACTGTTCGTGTATTTTTTCATAGATTTTTCTGAGTTTTTTCCTAACAGCAGCGTGTAGGATATGACTATTTCAGAGGATGAGAAAGTCTGAAAAAAAAGTGTCGTGGAATGCAGTGATTTTTACCCCATGCTTCTATCGGGGTGAGACTTGGACCCGAAAACAACACCCATCGTATTGGAATAATCTCCTAAACTCCAAACACCATATACGGTCACAACCCATTGGCTCTATTTCTCTTAAACCAAAACTGTAAAGGTTAATCCGATAACCACCGATGATACTCAAAGCCACTTGAATAGTAGAAAATTTATGTTGAGGCTTTGATAGTGCAGCAAAAATAATATACTAAATAGAACAGAGAGAGAGAGAGAGAGGAGAGAGGAAGAGAGAGGAGAGATAAGGAGGAGAGAGAGAGAGAGAGAGAGAGAGAGAGAAGAGAGAAGAGAGAGAGAGATGAGAGAGAGAGAGAGAGAGAAGAGAGAGAGAGAGATGAGAGAGAGAGAGAGGAGAGAGAGAGAGAGAGAGATGAGAGAGAGGAGAGAGAGAGGAGAGGATGAGAGAGGAGAGACGAGAGAGAGAGAAGAGAGAGAGAGCGAAGAGAGAGAGAGAGAGGAGAAAATCAAGAACTTGGTGAGATGAAGGAGTTGGCAAAGAGGAACCAAACAACATGATTGATATCGGTAGCTTGCATTACTCAAGTAGCTTCTCTCTCGCTCCATTATACCGTAGAGGAGGAGGAGGAGGAGGATGAGGAGGTTAGATGTTAGAGAACACACGGGGATAATAGATGGCTAAATACTTCAAGGGATAGAGAGCAGGGAAAATGTTTACAACTCTATTAAAGAAAAAGTCCTTCGCTTCAAGTGACCGAAACTGCTTACAATGATCTTTTATCCATTACAAGGAGTAGTGCTTGTCCAATCAATATTCAAATAGTCGATTATTAACATTAGCGAAGCATGGAACTTTTTAAACAATATTAAGAATTATATTATGGAGGAGGAGGAGGAGGAGGATAGATAGAACAGACAAATTAAATGATGGTAGACATTTCGAGGGGAGCAGCGGAGGCAAACAAAAAGCAGGGGAGATATGATTATAAAGTTATTTAAAGAGGAAGATGGAGGAAGGAGAGGAGGAAAAGGACCACCACCTCTACCATGCAACACCCTGAAAATCACTTACTTCAAGGGCGTGGTCCCAGAGTCCCAATATCCGCTAAGCGGCTAAGGGCACGAGGAAAAGTGGAGGTCTTAGTTTGAAGTTTCTTTGTCTTCTTTTCTCTCTTCTTCTACTCTATTTGCGATAAGTATTTGTAAGGATTGTTATTTGTATTTTTCGCAAATAAATCACACAAAAAACTGCCTTTAATTATAGATTTTTTTTTCATCATAAGTGACTGACAGCAACACAAACACACACCGCTAACTGGCAGGTTCCTATAAAAGTAGAATGTAAGAGAATTAGAAAAGTGGAAGTCAATAGTTTAGTTTAGATGACTGCATCGTACTATATGAAAAATATATCATATAGTCATAGTGATCAGAGAAAGTAAGTTCTTAATAATATTCAAACAAATTTTATTGTAATATGTGGAAAAAACGTGTTATGGGTGAACTTGATTTCAAGGGGCGAGAATGTTCTTTAATGTTATCTATCTAATATTCTATCTAATAAACAATAAATTATCTCTAATGCATCTATTATTTCCTCCTACCACATCTTCACTTCTCTCGCCACATAACACGCTAACTCGACGTAGCAAAGTGAGCGACTCAACTTTGTTTTTTTCATTCAGAAATTCATATCAGCATCATACGTGTCTTTTCTTTGATGTCTTTGAAGTGGTCTGAGGTCATGGCGCGTTGCACAAAGGTTTTCGAATTAATGGATGAAGTTACTTTGTCTTGTGCCGAGGGTGTTATGATTGATGGTGTTTTGGAGGGATTGACACTAAGGATCGTAATGAAGTGAGTGCTGGTTACCTTGATCAGTTATCTTCATTATTGTTATTGAAAACAGGTGATGAAGGAGAACGGATGTTAAGTGAGGTATACTGTATTCCTGACTAGTTTCGCCTTTACTGGGCTTCATCAGAGGAATACGGCTCACAGGCATTTTTACATTATATAATATTTATTGATCACATAAAAACATACAAAGGAAATCTTCGTCAAGAAGCAGGGCGTCTTCGTCTAAGTCCCCGAGTCCAGTCTTATGGACCAGTCCGAAACCATTTTGTTTGTCCGCGAACTTACCTAGTCCGTTGTCGCGTGCACATCATTTGTGTATGCGGTGCAGTCCACCTTTGTTTACTAATAAAGAAACGCGAAACTGCGCATGCGTGGAGGCGAATATTTTTTAGTAAATTGATGTAAGGGCTACCATGATTGTGTGATCAACAAATGGAACCACCCAGGCGTCCTACGACAACAAACCGTCTTGTTATCAACAAAAGGGGGGGGGGGGGGGCGAACTGCAGCATGCGTGGAGGCGAAAGGTTTCTAACAAAGACTTGTTATCAGCACAAGATTCACAGGCATCCTCCGACACAATGGCTGGAGATTTACCGGAAAATTAGCCAAATATAGGGATGAATAAGCTCTTTACATCACTTTACGAAAAGATATTCGCCTCCGTGCATGCGCAGTCGCGTTTCTTTTGTTGTAAACAAAGGTGGACTGCACCGCATACACAGACTGCTGTGCACGCGACACGGCTCCCCGACATGGTCGTAGTAGCGGACAGGGCGGACAAGTGGCCTGGCTGGCGGTAGGAAGGGTCCTAGCAGGTGCCTTTCCCTCCCTGAGCAGCCTCCTTGTTAAGGGAGGGCCGGCTCGTAAGGGCAGCGCTCCTCAAGGGCCGTTTCCTTCTGGCATACCAGGTGCTCGTAGGAGATCAGGAGGTCGAGAAGGTCGGCCTCCTGAAACGAGTATTGCCTCGCCAGCGTCTGGGTGACCTGCTCGCAGCATCGGGCAGATGACTGCCTGCGCTGCAGACAGGCGCGCCCTGGGAGTGGCGTCGGGACTATGCGGGGAAGGGCGGCCGTTACCTCTATCAGCGATCGGGTGCCCTCCCTTCTTTCCGGCTTCCCCGTTTCCTCCTCTGTTTGGTTCTGGTACCTGGGGAGCGGCTGCTCCTCAGGCGGCGTGGCGGCGCCCGGTGTCCGCGGACAGGGAGGGGCCTATAGGCCTCCTGTCGCGGCGTTACTCGCTCCGCGGCCGCAACTCCGAACCTGCGAAGGCGCGGGCGCGGGGTTCCGTGGGCGGGTGCCCCCCCGTGGTGACCCCGATCCTGGATCCGTTTTAGTTGGGGGGCGCGGGGGTTCCCAGGCGAGGTGCCCGGCACCGCAGTTGGGCGCACGCCCCGAAACCCTCTCACCACCCCCCTGAAGGCGGCGGAGCATTTTGGGTTTTTCGGGGCCCCCACTACCACCCCCACAGTTCACCAAACGTCGACAGGGCGCGGTGGTGACCGAAGCAGGGCACCGATAGCAAAAATAGGTTCTGGCACAAACCTCCTCACTTAAACGTCCCCAGCATCCGAGGTCCAGCGAAGGGGGGGACAATTCCCCCAGTGTTAGCAGTACCTGGCGGGGGGGGGGAGGCGGCGCCGTGCCGGCATAGTGGGGGCACCTCTCCGCGGCGACGAGGTGGATGCTCCAGCATGGTTCCGAGAATTTCGGTGGGAAACCCAACAGCAAGCCCCCTTCCCGGGGGCTCTTCGCACCAGGGCAATGCCCCGTGGTTTTCCTGCTGCGATCTCCTGCGGGTAGTGGCGAAAACCCTGTTGGCTCCACTGGGGAAAGGGTCTCCCCTAAGGGGCACCTCAACCCGGAGCGCGACCCTTTGGCTAGGCCAACTGAACGCGATTTGTGGGAGGTAGAGGGTTCGGGCTGCCTAGGGGTGATGGCAAGAACGAACACACACGATCTAATGCGATGGCCCTACCGCCGCGAAGTGGGTTCCTGCCAAGCCTACGTTTTTTCGCTTGCCTCTACGCGTTTCGGTTCAGTGGGGGTCGTAAAACACCGCTTTAAGAGGATGAGTGGGGAGGGAAATCCGCTCTCTATCGGGTAAAGAAACTGTAAAAAGTTTGACCTGATTGCCCCAAATATCATAATTCTTCCACAAGTGTACGACCTCGAGCTTTTCGATATTTTTAAAAATCCATACCTTGTGTCCAAAAAATCCGTCGTCTCTTTTTTTTTTTTTGCTGGCATTGTGCAAAAAAAAAGTGGGCAAGTATGAGTCTCCGTGTTTTTTTTTGTCATTTTCTACATATTATAGGAATTTTTTGGCTCTGTTTTCTTTCCCATGCTGCAGCTGTTCTTGTGTTCCCCTATCCTCCCCAAATTTTATATTTTCTCATGATTAAAAAGTCCCCTTAAACGAGATAGTAAAAACAGACAAAAAGTTTCAATCATCTAATATTTCTAAGCCCGTCTAAGTTCCTTTTCTTCCTTAAAAATGCTGATTTTCTGCGTTTTTCCTCCTATCATAATTTATCCCCTCCTGTCCTTCCCCACATATATTATCCCCTTCCGGCCCCTCTTCCCGTTCTCTTCATCGTCTCTCCCCCAAACCTGCCATTCCCCCTTTGATAATATTGTGAGACTCCTAAGTCTCCATCACGTGTTCCTCTTTGCGGCGAAAGTAGTGCCCTCGTCCAGTATATTTTGCATGTCCCTGACATAAAGCACTTCTTTCTGTCCGATGGTGTCCCCGGGTGTTTAATGGCCCGAATAACGGTTTTTCCCCTCCATAGCGCCATACTTTCGCGTGTGCTATGGGTCCACGGACGTGATTGGAGGCTCAAGAATCTGGCATCGCCTCTCTACCTCGTGATAACCGGGAATGCCGAGGTTATTAACATGGCGACGGGGCATCAATCACGGATGAAGTTACCCTTTCATGCCCGAGCGAATGAGCAAAATTTTGGTTCTGTGTTTTTGTGAAGGTAATGGTGTTTAGTGTCAAGCGGATATACTCTAACGGGATTTTATTTCCTTTTTCTAGGGTTTGAATCCACGCAGACTCGTCATCCCTTCGATTTTTTGATACTTTTTTTTTTCTCGAAAAATAACTTATGGTACACTTAAATATATTTTTTTTATTAATTACAATCCGATTTCCATTTTAGTCTCTCAAATGAAAGGCTTGATATAGGCCTTCCTAATTCATCTTTTTTTCCCATACAATTTACGTAACTTCATAGTTTTTGAGTTATTTAAGGAAAACTTAATTAAATGTCACTCCTAGGGGTCCTTAACAGATTGTTGACGCAAACTATGGATCTCTTTGATTTTTATATTCACATTTCTTTTTAGCAGGACCCACGTTTCCGACTAGGTCAGAGAGTAGTGGCATGAACCGACGGTGGGATCCTTGAATGAATGGGCCTTATGGTAATTCGGAACTTTTTTTTATTGCCATTTAACGCGAATTATTGTAGTCCTAGAGGAAAATTTAAAGTGGAGTAATAACAGGTACTATACTGACGGGATGTCTGGGAATAATATTGTCAAACGATGCGTGCTTTGATCGGTGTAATTGACAGGTCCCGCCGTGTGACCTGAGGGTCATGATGATGCTGAGGCCCTGGAAATGTGACACGCGCGCTCAGATTGCGCGCCCCGGCCGTGTATCATTCATCGATAAACCACTGCCTGCTTCCCCTTAACATATCCTGAGCACGTCGCGGTCTGAATGGAATCGCCGCTTTATGTGCTTCAGGAACGAGAAACATCCTTTTGCTGGGTCGTTCTCTTCCCTGATATGATATATAATTATGTAATTCTATATTATCGTAATGTGTTTTTTCCCCGAATTTTAAAATACCTTTATTTTCATTACCTTGAAATTCCTCAAAGTGTTGGCTTATGAATATGCTCAATATATTTATGACGTTTGTAAAAATTAATATTGTTGGCTGTCCAATATACTCACTATGTTTTCTTTCTGCTTAACATTTCTAGGTCCTCAATGCGCCTCCTTGCGGGATACCCTGGCCACCGGCATCCCTTGCGGCAGAATGAGGGGCGGTATGTTTTTTTCCGAACTTGTTTTGTGGTATCTTTTTTGCTTCATATGAAATCAAGTTGTCAATATTGTGATGTAAATGACAATCGATGATGATTAACAAGATCTAACAGATGAAGTTGGGTGGTTTCAATATTTGTTATGTATCATTAGGGAAACGTTAAGAACAGAATCCAATTACATTATAGTTTTTACTTAATTATCGGGAGAAATAACGATTGGGGTTGTTAGGATCACTGAAAAAGAAAAGAGTTCCTTCTATATGGCTATATAGGACACAGAAATGAGTGGCCGGTATCTTCCCTGGAGCCCTATTGTGTGAGCTACTGAGTAACTGACGTGTTGTCCGTGACAGTATTTGACCAGGATTGTGAAAGGTTGTATATAAAGCTGGATAAAGAGATTTAGGGCTCTAACATTTTAGTAATAGAACTTTTTCCCCTTGACATACTGTAATCATAGAGTGGCGAACTGCTTCATGTGGGAATTCACTTCACTGTGATTTTTAGACAAAGAAAATAAAAAGAAAATAGTATTACAGAGAAAAGGGTACTAAAATCCCCCCAAAAATGAATAGCTACAAAGAAATAGCTTATTCCGCTCAACGACATATGGGGTCCACTGAACTATAAGGCCTGTGGGAGCCGTGAGGGAACGAGGAATCATTGGGTAATGAGTATACTCCAGGCAATATAATGTGAGTAGGAATTTGCCTTGAAAGTCAGGCCTACAATCCTCTGTTAAGGAACTTGTGCGTCATAGGTAAACCCCAATCTGACTACGATATTCGAGATAGGAAAATGTACTAATCTTCAAAGAGCAAACAAGTAATGATATTTTCATATTTCTAGTATTATTAAGACAAAAACGGTATAGTAATAGTGCAAGAAAAAAACCAAATAGCCTAAATGGTGCTATGGTGCGGTCCGGGCTGGGCTTCAATGGGGAAAGGAGTCAGCATGTGGGTGTTTCTTTTTCACGTCGACGGGGTGCATAAAATATTTTAAAGATAAGTGGATTTATGGGTCCACGGTCGGGTTCAGACTCGGGGTCTTCGAGAACACCACACTAGGTGACGCTAACCACTCTGCTTGCCGCCATACCACCCAAACAACCCAACCAGATATGAGATGTATGTAACATATGTATATGACATGAGGCAACGCCTCATAAGCGAAAAAACACTAAAATTTTTGAATAATTTAGAAGCACTACGGTGTTTTTTTTAAGTCGATTACAATACGCCTATGTTCCGTCCGACCCAAGTGGGAGTGCGAACAGTTAAACTTTTTTTCCTGTGCGCGATTTTTTTATATGTGAGCTGTGTTTTTCTTAAAATAATGGTAGTATCTATCTTCAGGCAACATTGCTGGGATTGTGTAGATTCTTTATATATTGTTTGGTATCCGGTTTCGTTCAGCACATTGGTTGGGGGAGGTTGTTTCTTATAACAAGCGTTTGCATCCAAAAAAACTATCTTCAGCACTTTGCGGGTTTTTTTCACATAATATGGTTTGGTAATCTTCATCACATGTCTCGTAGCGTGTACAAAATCTCCCTTCCATAAAGATTCCATCTCAGGTGGCGTTAAAAATCGGAATTCAATCGCTCATTGCGTGTGTGACGTTACTTCTCAATTCCATGACGCTAGACGACGAGTACATCAGAGTTGTGGGAAGCCATGACATCTAGGGTGATTGCCTATTCCTTTGATGATAAGCCTCGTCAATCATTTTAAATGGCATCTTGTACATAGCTATTGAGGATTGATAGGAGTTATATGAGATGATGTGGACGGGCACGTTCATTGATAAGAGTAGATTGAAGGCGAATGGAGTTTAAGCGTACCCTATGTTTTCCGTCTGTCCTTTTATATGAGTAAGAAGCGGTGTCCTGGAGTATCCTCGGCCCGCATTGTCCTGACCGCCTTGGAACACGTCCCAACATTCTGCTTGATGCTTTTCCTAACTACTAACCCGATTCTGCTTACTACTCTGTGAAAACTATTCTCCGTCCGTATGGGTACCCGGGGGGTCCGTCACAATCTTTTTCTGAAAAACCTGTCCGTATTGCTAACGGTACCTCTCGGAACCCTACCTAAGGCGGTGGTGGGCTTCTTGGGCCTTGTTCAACTCCGCTAAGTGGGGAGACCTAAGGCAGTCCTACGCTGATTTTCCATGGGAATGGGAATTACTGCTTCCGGGCTGTCAAAAGTCCCATCTCTTTGTGCAGTAGCGCATACACCTGAGTTCATAGTCTCTGGCATGAGGCGTACATGTCCACACACGTTTCTCTAATCCCTAGAGCCATCAAACTTGGTTTAACTCTGCTTGTTCTCATGCTTGGTCCGTGATAGAGAGAGGTGGCTCACAAAACGTTCCGTGCTACCCCTCTCCTGAGACACTTCATGCCCTTTATATTTCTGTTCTTCTTTCTAGGCCCGTAATCATGCCAATCTTTACTTCAACTTACCAAATAACTCTAATAATTCCCTGAAAACTTGTTTAAAGGTCTTTTCTGAATCAATTTCCTCTCAGTGACTTCTGGCATCTAGCAAATAACATCTCTAACAATTTTTTCTTCTTCATCTTTCCCCCTCCTATGCTTCACCCAAATGGCTCCACAGCTGTCTCATCTATTTCTAAAGCAGAACGCTTCGCGTCAAACCTTTGCTAAAAATTCACTCTGGTTGATGAATGGCTTGGTACTTCTTCTCACTGCAGCCCACCCTCTGACTATATTATGGTGCCTGTCGTTAAGGATCCTGTCGTAATGATGTTTGCTTTTCCCTTTCTGGCCTAATCCTTGGAAGGCTTACGGGGTCCTGCACAGTCCCTCCTATTTTCTAAAAAAAACTGTGCCTTCTGTGCTTGCACGGCCTGCCTGGTCAAACTTTTTCCTCATTGTCCTATCTACTTCCACCTTTCCTTCTGCTGTCGAAAGTTTTGCTCACAGGGGGGGTCCCTGTTCCTAAGGAAGGGTGACCGTCTAATCCGCCTTCAACTGCCGTACCCTATATCTTTTGACTTCCTGGCTTTCTAAAATATTATTTGAAATCTATCACAAAATAGAATACTCTTAAGCATGGCTATCTGCTCACTACTCTTTCTTCTGATCGTCAGTGAACGGTTTCCGGTAAAGGGTGATCTATTAGGCGATGCTTCTAAGCTTTTCCCTAACTGAATCTTGGTCAATAAGCCTCCTTTAGGGGTTTCGGTGAAACTTTTGCTGTTTGGCCCTTGGACTACATCAAAACGCTTTTGATAGGACGTCTGGGCACAATCGTTAATCTCCCAAACTACCCTCATTCGGTTTCTATCCCTTCTCAATCTGTACCTTCATCTTAAGTTTCCTTGTTCAAAAAACCGTTCTAATTGCAGCTACTCTGTGCGAGGCTGACTTGTTCTTCTCCCAGCTGAAAATCTATCAATAGTGGTGTTTCCCGGGGGGGGGGGACCAGGGTTCTGGTCCTAGTCAACCACTCTCTTTCCTATTATTCAGTTTAATGATCTTCTCAGAGGTCTAAAAGAGAGAGGCGGGATCCAAGGCCTATTGACCACTCCTGAACGCTGATAGATTTCTACCGGCTGCATTTTTCAACGGTCTTTGTATTTAGCGTCCACTCAACAGGAAACTAAGTGATTCACGGAGATATGCCACCGAGACGCCTAACTTCTGATCTTTCTATAATTTCTGATTGGGCAAGCAAACCTTGTTTTTGGTCAATGCCTCAGAACCCAATTTCTTCACCTATCTACTTCGACAAAACCTACCAGATAACTTCCCCTTCATCTTTAATGAAACTCAACTGTCTCCTTCTTCTACATGAACACATTCTCGGACTGTCCTTTTACTAAAAATCTGAACTGGAAATCTCACATCTCATCTTCTGCTAAAAAACTTCAAAGAAGTTTAGGTGTCCTGTGGCGTCTGCGTCCTTTTTTTTTTCTCACCTCGCCTATTGCATACTCTCACGAGGGTCCTATATCCGCCCATGTATGAAGTATGTCTCGCATGTTTGGGGAGGATCCACTCATGAACAGAGCTCTCCGAAACACGGTTGAGTCAAAAGCTTTTTCAGGGGGGTCTCATCAACTCCCTTTTCGGACTGTGCTGTCCTTCATCTTTAAATCACCGACGCCATGTAGTCTCTTTGCGTTCTCTCCGTCTGCACCTATAATAATGATACTCATTAAGCAACATCAGTTATTTTCATGCTCACAGTTGAGGGGGGGCGGGATGGGGCGGGGGCTGTCTCTTTTCTGAACCTTGCTAACTGCATGCCTCCCTCCGCCCCCGTACCCTCGGCCTCGCCTTCACAAGACTTCTACTCATTCCATCCCTATTCTGTCCATCTTCCTAAGCAAGAGTTATCAGTAGCTTTACTCTTTCATCCCTTTGGTCCCACTGGTAAACCTCTGGAACTCTCTTCCTGTTTTCTATTTTTCCACTTTTCCCTATGACTTAAATCTTTTCAAAAGGAGAGTAACAAGACACCGTGCCCGAACTAAATTGCCCGTAGGCCCCATCTTTTTTTGTTTATTCTCTTACTGTTCTTCTTTATAGGGACTGGCAGTAAGCGGGCTTTGTGTTACCCTTTTTTGTTGTGCCCCTTGGCCAGGGTCCCTTTGTAATGTAAAAATAAAATAAATTAAAAATAAAATAAAAGTAATCTGTAGCCTTGTTTTTCGAAAGCTTGACTCGGTTGGTTGTGTTTTATAAGGACGTATTTTGCTATGGAATTGGCAAAAGGTGTAGGTACTGGGTTCGGTCTATATGTTGTGGCAGGGACTTAGATGTTATTACCGTCCGCCCAAAGAAGTTGGAGGGGTTATGTTTTTCACCCCGATCTGTCCTGTCTGTGTCTGTCTTGTTTTTGTTGTGTACAAAGGATTTCTCGAAAAGTTTCCCAATAGATTTAGGACCAAAACCTCGTATACCCAGTCTATTTGGTATAAGGAAAGGAACTGATTTAATGTTTTGGAGGAAATCTATTGACAACTGTTGGCCCATGGCAACCAAGGGGGGGGGTTAGATGAAGATATTCGGGCGGAGGTATGCGCTCTTAGGCTGATTGCCCCCCCCCCTAGGTTAGGTTCCATGTTTTCCCCTTGCAGTGGATTTTTATGGTTCCCTAGGACACTTCTCGGTCTCTCTCTTTCGTCATCGCTCCTCTGCTTCTCGCTGCGGTCGGGGCGAGGCTCTCGGCGGGCTCTCGCTCATCGAGCTCTCGCTCTCGGGCTCAGGTCGGCTTCTTTCCGCTCGCGGCTCTGGCTCTGCTCTGGCTCTGGCTCTGGCTCTGGTCTGGCTCTGGCTCTGGCTGGACATGGCCTCTGCTCTGGCCTTGGCTCTGGCCTCTGGCTCCTGGCCTGGCTCTGGCTCTGGCTCTGGCTCCTGGGCTCTGGCTCTGGCTCTGGTCTCTGGCTCTGGCTCTGGCTCTCGCTCTCGCTCTCGCTCATCGCTCATTCGCTCTCGAGTCTCTCCTCTCTCTCTGTCTATCAGTCTCTCTCATCTCTTCTCTCTCTCATCTCGTCTCGGGTCCATCTCTCTCCTCTCTCTCTCTCTCTCCCCGTGCAGGGTGGCTCGGTTGTTAGAGCTGTGGAGCTCGCGTTAGAGGGTCCTGCCATTCGGTCACGTTCGAGCCCGCACCAATTTCGTTCTGGGCTTGGTGGCGCTTTGTATAGTCAGAAACCTTGTAGTTGGTTACTTTGCAAAGATGTCCTGATAGGATCAAGTATAGAATTATTAAACTTTTGTATAAGATAACGTGTCAAACAGAACTGGAACTTTTATATGGGTCCCCATCACACTGTGGATAGCCTGGTCACGAGCGGTGCAGATAACTCGCCACAGTGCTACGACTAAGGATGATGTTAGTGTTCCGGCTCCCCTATGCCCCTTGGCCGTTTAAAAACAGAAATGGGTGCGAAATGGTAACGTACAATAGAGACATATTGACAGCAATGCTCGGTCAGTCGTTTATCTCACTAAAATGGACTTAACAAAGGTGTCAAACCCCCCTACATACAAATGGGATTAATTATAGGCACCATAGGTGTGTTATAGTAGACTAAGGTTTTAGGGTAATAAGTACATGTGGGACGTAGCTGGCAGTGACACATCAATAATGAAAAAATGTAACACTTGTAAAACAGAAGAGAAGCACACACGCCGCCATTTGGTATGGAGATGTCCAGACAATTTCTTTTTTGAGAAGCAGCTGTGCCAATGCCTCCTATTGCTGGGGCTGCTGGCACTATTATCTACAACCAAGTAACCTTATCCAGTAAAAAAAAGTCACACAAAACCTTGCCAATGCCCCAGAAAGAATTAATAAATATATATGTAACATAACATAGTCTTTTGTATGTGCATATCTAATTAAATTAACAAGTGTTTACTATCTAACTTCATTAAATCCATGGCAATCCTTTCCCATGCAACTGCTGGAGGTGCGCCCCTTGTCCTATATCGTACCCTTATTATATATGTATTTGTATAATGTGTACATTATTTCACAATAAAACGTTTTTGATCTGATTCTGATCTCTCTCTCTCTCTCTCTCTCCGATCTCTCGTCTCATCCTCCCGTCCTCCTCCTCCCCTCTCTCTCTCCTCTCTCGTCTCTCTTCTCACACACACGCTCTCTCTCTCTCTCTCTCTCCTCTCTCCTCTCTCTCTCTCTCTCTCTCTCTTCTCTCTCTATCTCTCTCTCATCTCTCTCCCTCTCTCTCTCTCTCTCTCGCTCTCTCTCTCATCTCTCTCTCTCTTCTCCCTCCGTCTCTCTCTCTCTCTCTCCGTCTCTCACTCTCTCTCTCTCTCTCTCTCTCTCTCTCTCTCTCGTCTCTCTCTCGTCTCTCCCTCTCCTCTCCGTCTCTCCTCTCTCTCTCCCTCTCCCTCTCCCTCTCCCATTCCCTCTCTCCCTCTCCCTCTCCCTCTCTCTCTCCTCCTCGTCTCTTCTCTCTCTCTCTCTTCTCATCTCTCATTCTCTCCTCTCTCTCCTCTACGTCCGTCTCTCTCTCTCTCCTTTCTCTCTCTCCTCTCCTCTCTCTCTCTCTCTCTCTCCTCCTCTCTCTCTTCTCTCTTCTCTCTCTCTCTCTCTCTCTCTCTCTCTCTCTCTCTCTACTACTCTTTTATTTTGTTTTAATTGTGTTTTACTAACTATGATTTTACTTAAGGGAATGGAAATTGTGTGCAGGCAAGTGTAAGGTGATTTTTTTTCAGTTGTTGCTTCAGAGTTCTGTTATACTTTTTTTGTCACTTGAACTATTATTTCTTAAGACATTATTTTCTGCGTTTATTTTGCGTATACTCAATTATGCTATCCTGGTGACGTTTTATGTTACTTAACAAGAACTTAAAATGAAAATTGTAATGTATTAGTGTAGGTGGAATTAATATAGTAGAGGTATAGTATAGTCACTGCTTTGTATCCGTGGCTCGGTTAGAAATATCAAGTGTCCTTGTGCTCAGTCTCCCTTGTCTTTCTGTATCTTACGTTGTCGGGCCGCACAAGACCTCAGGATTTTATGCGTGTAAAAAGTAAATGTTAATGTATATCAGGATCGTTGAGCTCATCTTCCCCCTTAGGATGATTAAATTTCAATCTTTTTTAATGATCACATGTACTCTCTTTGTTTCTTTCATTTGTCTGTTTACCCCAGTTCTTTTGTTTATATATTTTTCAGTTTTTCTTTTTTCATTTTGCCTTCTCAGATTCTTTCCTCCATAGTTTTGGAATTATCGACACCATTGATGGTCGACAACAACTGTTAAAATTATAATTTTGATTAATGTGAACTCCCATGCGATAACCCAATTCTACTTAATCTGCTATGATTACCCTATTTAGCTCTAACTAAGGTAGACCTCAGCAGTGGCAGTGGGTTGTAATATGCGTTTGGCTTGATCTCTATCCTTTGGGGAAGTATTGGATGTCGATGTGGTCGAGTTGCACAGGCCTGGGAGTGGAACTCGTGGTTTTCGTGGTGACTGGTTGAAACCTCCACCTAAAATGGCCGCGATGGTTGGTCGGCCGACGAAGTTTTTCACAGCTGAGCCGATATTATCAAAGTGTGTTTTAAACACTGTCCTTTCTTAACCGATTGATGGGTTTTAAAATTTACTCATATTATTATAAAGTTGACTACACCTTAGTGTATAATCAAACCGCTCACTCCGACCTCATGTCGTAGTGGTTCACGCGTTACTAAATTACCCCACTGAAAAACCCTTTCAGCTTGGCTCGTGACCGCCACGAAATTGTTCCAATAAATATTTTTACTCCCATACGTGGGTCACTCACAATTCTTATACATTGTAATCCTTTGATTAATTGTGGTATTATAGAAAACTACCACCAAATTTATATCTAATTACATCTAATATACCCAAATCTATTATAATATATCATAGGTGGAATTTGTGTTTCGTATCCCGAATTCCTGACGGTAGGCGCCAAATTCCACCATTCAAATTAACCTTACTCAAAATTAGAGCAGTTTTTAGTGGATAATTTCCACAACGGGGGGGGGGCCGGCGAAAAATGAAGGTGCTTCAGGAAATTTTTGACCCCCTTTAAATTGAGGTTTCTCCAAGTGGTTTTAACACTTTAAAGCAGCTTGCCTCCGAGGTCGAGAATCCCCTAAGTTGGCCTGCCAAGACGCAGACTTAAAGTCTTCATTTCTCTCCCCAGCTAACTCTAGGGGGATCAAATTATTTACCGTCCGCACACATCGTTGTCCCCTTACTAGTAACTCCACAGACCTCAAAACCCCCTTTTTCCATCAGTATGCAATTTGCTATTTTCCTAGGGCCATTACGAACGGGCATATCTCCCCTAAGGATTACTATATCTCCTACTTTGATTGGACTTTGTTTTTCTGGCGGTTGAGCCCCATAAAATTTTTCCCCCTAGACTCAGTAAATAATCTGCCTCCAATGCTTATCCCATGATCTTAAAATTTTTACTTAAGGTATGATAACCTTCCCGGGGAAATGTTGACCCGGGGTCCTTTTTGTAGGATCTTGTATATCTTCCCTTGTATCTATAAAAGGAAAGGGTTTTCCAGTCTTCTCCCATAAATTAAATTGAGGGAGTAAGCTTCTATATTTACTGATGAATCATCTAAGTAGGTTAAGGGTCGGTTATTGATACGGGTCTCATCTCCGTCACTATGGTTTTCAAGTTTTCTAGACCTATCTTTGTCTTGTGGAGAGTTTTCCTAAGACAAGACTTGAAAATGCCAATCATTCTTTCTGTGAAACCATTTTGCCAAGGAGCTCTAGGAGTAGTAAAGGTCCATGAGCATTTCCCTTTAACTCTAGAGATCCTTGTACTGTTTGGATGATTTAATATTTCTAACAATATGGAGGAGGCTCCTACGAAGTTAGTAGCATTATCGCTAATCAATCGCCGAGGACACGACCGCCGAGCCACAAACCGCCGGAACACTTGAATAAATGTTTCGGCACTTAAATCATCACTTTTTTCCCAAATAAACTTGTAGAGGTGCAAGTAAATAAGCAGACATATATTTTTCTTGGGGGGAGTATTATCTCCTGTAATTATTATTGCCCCAGTATAGTCGACACCAGCTACCTCAAATGGTTTTAAGGATTGACTCGATCCATGGGGAGTTGAGGGGGCCCGGGATAGGTGATCAGTCTTCCCTCATATCTCTTGCATTTGATACAAGATTTGAGGAAAGTATTTAACTGCCTGTCTACCCTGCGGTATCCAAATTCCCTCCTGTTTAAGGCTAATGTATCAGCCATTCCACCATGTAAGAGTTCCCATGAGATTCATCCACTATAAATTTAATAAAGATGATGACGCTTGGGAATTAGCATGGGATTGCAGGTTTTATCGGGAAGATCAGCATTCCAAAATCTTCCTCGACACCTAATGATGCCCTCATTATCTGGGTAAGACCTAATGATTTGATAATTTTGTTCCTACGGGGGGGCTGGCCGAGGCTAAGATTTTATATTCCTCAGGAATTCCTGTTTTTGTATTGTTCTAACCCAAAACTTCGTCGGTCAGAACTACCCCACTTTATAAATTTAAAGACCAATTTAGTAGTCTTTAATAGTTTGCTTAATAAGGAAAACCTTTTTATATCCATAACAGGATCTGGGATCAATATAGGTCCATGATTATATCTTTGATATGTCTGACTTACTATAGACCTTTTGATTAGGCCATTCATTATTATTTTTCAGCCAGGTAGGACCTTTAAAACCATAATCCTGTATTAATTTGGGGAAGTTGTTTCCTCTGGACAATGTATCAGCTGGGTTTTCCTTGGTAGCAACATGAATTATAGTGAAATGGGGAACCTAATTCATTTATTTACCAACACGATTCCTGACATAAGGGATTTTAGTGTTATTTTTCACTAACCAGTGTAGGCAAATTTCACTATCGGTCCACAGATTTTACTTCACTAATTTGTAATAAATTGCTTAGATATTTAGCTAATTTAGTGCCTAATTATAATGCAGTCAGCTCCATTTGAGGCAATGTTTCTAGGCTTAATTGGGCAACCCGAGCCTTAGACATAATTAGTTTAACTTCCTCTCCTGCTTTAAGATAAGCTACTGCACCGTATGCACTTTTTGAAGCATCACAAAATATGTGTAGTTGCTGGGTTGTCCCCCATCAGCATTTATTCTCCTACTTATGTGAACTTCATTTATCTTATTGAACTCAGATCTTATAGTCTCCCATTCTGTTGTATATTTCCCATCTAGGGGGGTATCCCAATCGAGGTGTTCTCCCCGGCCTTTTGTAAATTTGACATTTACCCCTTATGTTATTGGGCTCACTATACCCAAGGGGTCAAATACTTGGCTGACCTGACTTTTAAGAGTGTTTTCTTTGTTAGGACCCATCAGAAAAATCTGGACACTTTTAATCTCAGTTCTCATTTTTTTACATTCCACCATAATCCTAACACTGATTGGTCTCTGGTGGCGTATAATTAAGGAAACCTTCCTGATTATCCCTTCTAGTCTTGGAGAAAATTTGTATTCCAACTCTGTAAGGGGAGGCTGGCCTTCCTGCAAATCTTTATTACCAGATTATAAGATTGTATTAGTTTTTTCCTGAGAATTTATTGTCCCCTGCAATTATCCCCTATAGAAAATTCTTCCCCCCAAATTCTGGGCTATCAGAACCCTTAAAATGGTACTGCAATGTCTTATTTAATAGAAAGGGGCTTGAGCAAGAACCAAACAGAACTGACTTAAACCTATATGTGGCTAGGGGGCTATCTTCCTGATATATATTTTCAGGCCATAGGAATTTTGTGAAATTTCTATCTTTCTTTTAGACCTAATCTTAGGAAAGCCTTAGAGATGTCAGCCACATAGGCGAATTTATCTGTTCTGAATTTTACTAGGACCTCTCCTAGATTAGAGAAGAGATTCGGTCCTGTCTGCAGACAGTCATTTGAACTAGCATCCTGTTTAGTTTTGAAACTACAATTGAAAACTATTCTGATGGGGGTGGTTGATGAATCTTTAGCCACTGCATGGTGTGGTAAATAATGTCCTATATTATGTTCCAATAATGTTTTACTCCTATATTAATGTCCTATATAAATAATGTCCTATATTAATGTTCCATTAATATTTTACTCCCATACGTGGGTCACTCACAAATCTTATACTATGTTAATCCTTTGATTAATTGTGGTATTATAGATGAATACCACCAAATTTATATCTAATTACATCTTAATATACCCAAATCTATTATAATATATACATAGGTGGAATTTGTGTTCGTATCCCGAATTCCTGACGGTAGGCGCCAAATTCCACCATTCAAATTAACCTTACTCAAAATTAGAGCGGTTTTTAGTGGATAATTTCCACATATATCATGTTTTTTTCTTTATTATTTCATTCAAACTATTTTATCACTTTTTTATATATTCATGTGCTGCTTTGTCTGTTTATGTGTCATTATGATATATATTTTTTTTTCTTCACCCCAGCCTGTTTTCCCCGTGTGTGCGTCACTTTATTTCCCCCTTTTTCTTTTTCTCCTCGCCTCTGCACTCAACTTTATCTTTTTCTTTACCCTTCAGTAACAATCTTCTGTTCGCCCTTCCTGTCACTGTTTTATTTTTTTGTGTGTGTGCCTATGACGCTCTCTCTAGCTTTCTCTCTCTCTCTCTCCCCTCTCTCTCCTCTCTCTCTCTCTCTCTCCTCGTCTCTCTCTTCCTCTCTCTCTCTCTCCTCTCTCTCTCTCTCTCTCTCTCTCTCTCCTCCTCCTCTCTCTCTCTCTCTCTCTCTCTCCCTCTCTCTCTCTCTCCCCTCTCTCTCTCTCTCTCTCTCTCTCTCTCTCTCTCTTCTCTCCTCTCTCTCTCTCTCCTCTCTCTCTCTTTTCTCCTCTCTCTCCTCTCCCCTCTCTCGTTTTCATTTTTCCTTTATTTTTTTTTTTTTTTCTTTTTTTCCCCTTTTACCTTCTTCTCTTTTTTTTTTCTTTTTCTCTTTCCCTCCCCTTCTCTATTCTCCTTCTTTTCCTTTTGCTCTCATTCTCTATTTTTCCCTTCCTCCTTCTTGTCCTCCTCTTCTCTTCACCCTCTTCTCTCTCCCTTCCTTTCTTCTCTTTTCTGTCTCTCTTTCCTCCTTTACTTCTCTTCTCCCTTTTCCTCTTTTTCCCCTCCTTCCTTTTCCTCCTGCCTCATTTAGCCCTCTTTTATCTCCTCCCTCATCTCTTCCTTTCCTTCAAATTTCTCTTCTCGTTCACCCCCATACCTCCATTTTTACTCGCGACAATCAAAAAAAAAATATTGTTTTTAGGCTTGGAATGTGCGCGTCTATCCTCCTTTATCGGCTGGGCCAGAAACCGATTGAGTGTCCCTCGATCAAACCTTTTTTCTCACGCCTCACCCCCTTGCCCCCATCATTTTTTGGTGACTGGAAAAATTTAATAATGTGCTCTGTTGTAGGAAGATAAAAAAACTTACTTCTTCGTGGGTCTTACATGTTTGAGATAATGTGTGTGTGTGTGTGTGTGTGTTGTATGTGCGGGGACTGTGTGTGTGTGGTGTGTGTGGGGTGTTGTGTGTGTGTGTGTGTGTGTGTGTGTGTGTTGTGTGTGTGTGGTGTTGTGTGTGTGTGTGTGTGTGTGTGTGTGTGTGTGTGTGTGTGTGTAACTGTGTATGTGCGTGACTGTGTGTGTGTGTGTGTGTGTGTGTTGGTGTGTGTGTGTGTGTGTGTGTGTGTGTTTGTGTGTTGTGGTGTGTGTGTGTGTGTGTGTGTGTGTGTGTGTGTGTGTGTGTGTGTGTGGTGTGTGGTGTGTGTGTGTGTTGTGTGTTGTGTGTGTGTGTGTGTGTGTGTGTGTGTGTGTGTGTGGTGTGTGTGTGTTGTGTGGTGTGTGTTGTGTGTGTGTGTGTTTTGTGTGTGGTGTGTGTTGTGTGTGTGTGTGTGCGTGCGTGCGTGCGTGGGTGCGTGCGTGCGTGCGTGCGTGTGTGTGTGTTCACGTGTAAATGCGTATTTGTATCAAGGTTATGAAAACTGATTAGATTCATAAACTAGTTATAGCTCCGGATGGTCTGAATACACTAATGTCGAAATCAAAATTTATATGCAAACAGTTTCAAAAAATGAAATTTAAAACCTGCCACTCAAACCGAAATTTCAGCGAGAGTTCTAACTTCCTGATAATAATTTTCCTCTTTACCTCTTGAGATTCGCCGCCGGAAGGAACTTAATGATGTTGTGGTTAAGTTTTCCGAGAACTCAATCTATTTTTTTACGTGTGTACAGGTCCATAGCAAACAATATTGTATCCACTTCACAGGATTCACTATACTCCAAAAGTTATCTTGGAAATATATTCGATTTTTGACGGCGTCGTTACCAGGGCTTGTAGATTTTATATTATATATAATATATATATATATATATATATATATATATATATATATATATATATATATATATATATATATATATATAAAATATATATAATATTATTATATATTTTATATATATATAAATTTTATTTATATTATTTATATTTTATCTTCTTTTTTTTAAAAATCTAGCTTATATTATATCTCTATTGAATTTTATGATCAACATATGACATAGTTTTTTAGTGTGTCATATATATTGTTTTTTCTTTACCTGTCTTTTTTATCTTTTTTTAATTCCAGCTTTTAGTATTTATCTCTATTGAACTTTTTTGGGAATCATATACCCTTTACATAGTTCCAGCCTCCCTTTTTATTATGGATTGCTTGCCTTACCCCTCTTTTTACAGATTTTTTTTACACATTTCCATCTTCTTTTTATCTCCCAATTGTAACTTTTTTTGCTTATTAAATTTATCCCTTCATTGTCCAGCTTCCCTGTTTTGATGCGGATTAAAGCATTGCCTTAAGCCCCTGATATTAAAGCCCAAGATGTTGATTTAAAACCACGTACGTTTCCCTTTTTTGAGGACGAACTCCTCGCCTCCCAGCTTTATTGTACTGCCTTATTGCTTGGGCCACTTTGTAAGCCCCAGCATATATCTGTTATTGCAATCTTGTTGTTAAAGAACCACCTTTAAATTACCACATACAAAGATATAAACTTGATATTTGTTTTCATGGTAAAGCAAGCATTAACCCTTATGAGTGCGCCCAACCTTCGCATCAACCCTAATTCCTTCCTGAGTAAAGGTCACAATTTTAATTCTGGCATTTTTTTGGAAGGTCACTCTTATATGTTGTTAGGGCAACTGTGGAGGGAGTCGAGGTTGTAAATACTGATCAAAGATATATGAACGTTTATATTTATTTTCTGGTGGAGAAATAGCATTAACAACAGTAATATGATGTGCTTGCCCCAATCCTTCGTTAACAAGATCAACCACTAAATGTTCCTTTCACTTTGAGTTAAGGGTCCAATTTTGTTCATGGCATTTTTTTTTCATGAACGTCCTTGAGTGTGTTGGGGCAGCGGTGTTGGAGGGAGCGAGGTGAAAGGGGTTCGAAGCCTGACTGAACCCGTTTGACCTGAAAAACCATCATCAAGGCCCTGGACACCCCCTTCAAACGCACACATGGAGGGAAAGCCATCAGTACATACCCAGTCAGTCTTGGCAGTGCTTATAGAGCCTTTTCTTAAGAGCAAAGTGAAGGACCCTGCTAACTCTGGCAATTACAGGCCCATTGCCATAGCGACCAGTCCTGTCCAAGGTTGCTGGAGAAAGTGGTGCTCCATCATCTTGAGGCCTACCTGTATACACTGGACAATCAGTTCAGCTATAAGAAAGGCCTTGGCACTGAGATGTGTGTGAAGGGCATTGAAGGACATTGAAGAATATCATTCATTACTACACTTCCAGAAATCACCTGTTTATCTGTGTTTCCTGGATGCCAGAAAGGCGTTTGACAGAGTGAATTACTGGAAGCGCTTTCATAAACTTCTCGTCAGGGGTACACTTGGGTACATTGTTAATTTATTAATGTACTGGTACACTACCCAGGAATTTACTGTTAAGTGGGGTAATTCCTTCTCGCTGTCCTTTAGTACTGCCAGTGATATTCGGCAGGGTGGGATTTTATCCCCCTACCTGTACATGAGTACACGGATGATCTCAGTGCCAACCTTCGTGATACAGGTATCAGCTGCCACATTCATGATGGGTGCATCAACTCACTGAGGCTATGCTGATGAAATGGTACTGCTTGCACCCACTGCGGATGCGTTGCAGGACCTTATCAATGTGTGTCAGATGTATGCTGCCAAGCATGACATTGTCTACAACACCACTAAAACAGAGTGCATGGTAGTATCACTGGCACGCGCTCATGTGAATTACCTGAAAACAGCATAGCTCGGTGGGTCTGCCCTCAATTTTGTGGATAGATTCGCATACTTAGGCCATGTTATATCCCACGACATGACTGATGATGATGATATCATCAAGCAGACCACCAAGCTTCTTGTCGTGGGAAATACTCTACAGAGGAAATTTTCCTACTGTAGCAGAGAGGTGAAGATGGAGTTATTCAGGAGTCACTGCTGCTCAATATACTGCAACTCACTGTGGTCGCGGTACAAGGTGGCCACTATGAACCGCCTTAAGGTCTGTCACAATGACATCCTTAAGAGGCTTCTGGGGCTGCCCAGGTGCTGCATCTCGTCCCTGGCTTTCGCTAGGAACGGAGTGAACAATCTGGATGTGATCCGTCGACACTCCGTGTTCAGTTTAAGGAGTAGGGTGGAGCTCTCTACGAACTCCATCATCACCTCTGTCAGGCAGAGCTCGGCCTATGTATGTGGACCTATACAACAGCGGTGGCTGGCTCTGCTGTTTGTGCAGAATGTGGGGTAGCACAGGTGTCCATGTATGCTTTTCTATGTACTTTGATACTATGTCCCCTAATGTGCCTGTACTTTGCTCTTATTTTTTTATTTTGCTCGAGTACTTAATATAACTCCTTGGCTTGTTCTTGTTGCTTTGTTTTTTGTCTGTATGCCTCCGGGCGTGAATACAATTATTATTATTATTATTATTATTATTATTATTATTATTATTATTATTACCAGCCTTTGAACCTTAATGATGCCATAAGGAGTTCAAGTACATAATACAATCAATACCTTCCCCGAAAAAAAACATAAAAATCTATGCATATCAAAGGAAAACAAAATATCAGCACATTAGGACGTCACTCGTTGGATTATATAAAAAACATTAACCACCATTGATTTCATTTTAATAGAGTAGTTTGTAGAATGTCATGTTATGTATAAGGGAATAACGAAAGGCAATGAGCGGCCTCACACGAACAGGTGAATGCCGCGTCAGAGACCATTAGCGGGACACCTGTCCACCCTCTTACCTGTGTGGCCCCGTGGCTGGCCCCTGTATTGGCTATAGGCCTGAGTTATTGCCCTTGCATAGTAGCCCCCGATTAATAACAGAAGACCTCCTCGAAGACTCTTTCCGATAGACACACACACACACACACACACACACACACACACACACACACACACACAACACACACAGACACAGACACAGACACAGACACAGACACAGACACACACACACCACACACACACACACACACACGTATCCCTAAATTATTAATAAATACACTTAAACAAAGGGGGAGGCGGTGGCCGAGTGGTTAGCGTCTTGGAGTGGTGAGCTCGAAGTCCCGAATTCGAATCCTGCCGAGAACAACTCTTTCGGCCAACTTTAACGTGGTCGACAGGAGCCTGGGAGGTTAGCACAAGGTCCCGAGTTCAAGTCCCACCAAGGAGCAGCTGTAAATCCATCGTCGAGTGACCGAAGAAATCCGAGTGATGCATACCTGTTCTTGTGACTGCGACTTCAAGTGCGGCGGAAGACAATAGGTGGCAGCATGAGCCTAAAACAGAGGGTTGACCACCGCCGAAAACGTATCTTCACCTATAACATCACAGGTGTCACTATAAAAAAAATCCAGCTTGCGCCACCAACGGGCGGAGAGACCAATCTTCACAACCCTCCAGAATGGAATGTGCAGGGTCAACCACTTGAGCCCTCCAGGAAAAACCATAATAGTCTACAGGCGCTATAGGCTTCAATGTAAATAAATAAATAATAATAATAATAATAAACATTAATTAGGCCTTTGCGAGGAAGGACACCAGTTGTTTTTTTTCTCTCTCTGTCTCTCTCTATCTCTAAACTCCTTTCTGCATTTCTACGATTATCTTTTTCTGTTTATCTTCTCTTGCCGTCCCCTCCATCTCTTCTTCCTTACATTTATGCGTCTTGCCTTGTCCCTCTGCCTTTCTTTTTTCCCTCCTGCATGCTTTCCCTCTCATCGTTCGTCAAGTGCCTCTTCCCCCCTGCCTTTCTCTTACGCTCCTCCCTACTTCATTTTTATTTTCATGTTTTTTTGTTTTCCCCCCCCTTTCCCCCCTTCTCTCTCTCCCCCCTCTCTCCTCTCCCCTCTCTCTCCTCTCTCTCTCTCTCTCTCTCTNTAGGTTGGGTTTATACTTTGTATAAGGCAGTTAGGTTAGGTTAGTTAGTATACTTGTGATAAGGTTAGTTAGTAGGTAGGTATACTTTGGGTTAGGTTAGGTAGGTTAGGTTAGGTTAGTATACTTTGTGGTTAAGGTTAGGTTAGTTTAGGTATACTTTGTGGTTAAGGTTAGGTTAGGTATACTTTGTGGTTAAGGTTAGGTTAGGTATACTTTGTGGTTAAGGTTAAGTTTAGGTTAGGTTAAGTTAGGTTAGGTATACTTTGTGGTTAAGGTTAGGTTAGGTTAGGTATACTCTGTGGTTAAGGTTAAGGTTAGGTTAGGTTAGGTTAGGTTAGGTTAGGTTAGGTTAGGTATACTTTGTGGTTAAGGTTAGGTTAGGTTAGGTATACTTTGTGGTTAAGGTTAGGTTAGGTATACTTTGTGGTTAAGGTTAGGTTAGGTATACCTTGTGGTTAAGGTTAGGTTAGGTATACTTTGTGGTTAAGGCTAGGTTAGATTTAATTAAAACCTATAAGGTTATACGTAAGTGCATGCTTGGTATGCATTTAATATAGGCGGCCTGATTCAACTGGTGGCCCGAATCAACTGTATTCGTTATAGTGAGGTTAGGTTAGTAACTTTTAGGGGGTTATAGTGAGGTTAGATTAGCAACCCTTTGGGGGTCCATGGGGGGCGCAGCCCCTTCTGGCTAGAAAGGTTAGGTTTTTCTTTGACCTCCTATGACCAGCAAGCATGGTGGCCTTATGGAAAAATTGGGTTTTTGGGTAGGGAAGGCAGACATGACTCATTTATTGCTCTCTCTTAATTGTCCATATATATACATATATCAATTAAGGAAAATTCCCTAACAATGGGTATCTAGGGAAATCCCTAATTTAGGGAATTCCCTAGATTTTTACATATAGTGACTTTGATGATTTTTTTCGGAGCCATAACACACTTATATTTGCTTCCCCCACCCAAAAACCCCATATTCCCTCCAGTTCCCCAGGCTTGTTGGCTATAGAGGGAAGAAAAAAAGATAGGGGTGAAGGACTTCCTCCAAAGTTCTACCTTATCTTTCTACCTTATGTAACGTCAGATCAGCTATAGCAAGTGGTATAGCTACTATTGATGACTAACTTCTCTAACGTACTCATTTTCATTCTTGCCCTCCTGCCTCCTCGCTGCTGCCACACAGAGTCCCAAAATATGAGTGAGCTGAGTCTGAAGGTCGAGGAGGTGCGGGGATCCCTCAACGAGAAGCTGTTCATCTTCGCCGTGTCCTTCGTGATCCTGAGGAAGCCGGTGGGCAATGGGGGGAAAGTGTGTGGCTGAGGAGAGAGATTTTGACCTAGTGAAAGATGTGTAGGAGGAATTAAAACTCCTTGAGACCCAGAACGTAATTTCCATGGTAATTTGGGTACTATTCGACGATTTTTAGTAAATATAAGCAATATTTTATAGATATGACCTGTTTAATATCTTGTCCACTAACTAATTTGGTATATTCAGTTACTTTTCGCAATTGTGTGTGGCTGAGACTCGACAACATACAATCTTATTTATAGCAAAGGAAAGATCTGGGCGCGAAGGGGTTAAGATTCTGGGTTAAGATTAAGAGTCTGCCCGGGAAGTGGGTGGATCAGAGTGTTTTGGTTTGGCAAGTGGGATGGAAGGACTTGTAATGACAGGAGGAGTGTGGATAGGGAAGGTGGATGTCAGGGAAGGACTGTGTGGAGGAGTGAAAAAATGTGGATGAAATGTGAGAATGAAAAGTCTGGATGTGTATATTTATGGAGCTGATGTGAATATAAGATAGAGGGGAACAGGTCAGACATACCATCCTATAGATTGATTAAAGGGCACTTAGATAGGTAAACAGACAGATAGTGAAGACATAATTATGATGGGTAAAGTATGAGACAGACAGCTAACATATAATTAGTGGGCGGTGGATAGCAGATAGGGAGAAACATATTGAGATTAACCCCTTCACGCCCAAATTTTTAATTTGCTATATAAAATTGCCTGTTGTTAGCCATAAAATTACGAAAAATGACTGAATATACCAAATTAAACTAATGGACAAGGATACTAAACAGGTCATATCTCTAAAATATTGCTCTAAAAATCGTCTAATGGTACCCAAATTACAATGGAAATTACGTTCTGTGGTCTCAAGGGGTTAATGTTATATGATGGCAAGAATGATGCGCGGAATGAAGATAGAGGGTCGCACTGATGCCCTGTACAGTATGCAGGGCAAGTTGTGGCTGTAGTATTCAGGAAGCAGGTCACTAAAAGGATAGTTGTCATTTGCAGGCAGATGACTAGAGCACTCCTGTCCTGTAGCCCTGAGTTTTGTTTTCTAGGATTCTAAAACTTAACTATAGCTACTGTGTTTTTTTAACGAGGTGAACAATCCTGACCCCTTGCTGCTTACTGACTGATATTTGATGCCAGGAGAAAGGAATACTACGGTTCTTCTAAATTTCAGTTGTATTTTATCATAGTTAACCATATTATCAGGTAAACATAGGCATAATTTTAAGCATGAGAACGTAAGATAGAATAGGATTTTCGCCTAGTAAAAAAAAATAGACTGTAGATATCAATTGTTATTATTCCTCATGCATGTGCACCACTGGCAGACAGATAGATAGGTAGATATAGATATATACTTTGGTGTAATACGAATACAGGGCTGAAAATATAAAAAAGACAGAAAGGAGATAGGACTATGATTGATTGCTGAAAAGAATATAAACTGGCACTCAAAAAATAATATATACTACTGGCAGTTGAGTTAGGGTAATTAACTCCAATTGTTGTAAATAAGTGACCCTCGAATTTCATGTGGGGAGAGGATAGTGTTGTGTGGTGCATTGAAAGTCGTGCAACCATCCAGCCATAGAAGGAACATAGTAGCAGGGCAGTTAAATGCACTACACCGTGAATCAGAACAGCACTCTAATACAGATTTTCTTACTGAGAAGTGTATGCATCAGAGTTATAGAATCTCCACATCCTTTCCTCATGATTACTATGCTGTCTTCTATAGTCTATTTTTTTTTATGAGTCGAAAATTCCATTCTATCTTAAGGTCTCATGCTTAAAATCATTCCTAAGTTTACCTGATAATATGGTTAAATATGATCAAATACAACTGAAGTTAAGAAGAACCGTATTATTCCCTTCTCATGGCATTAAATATCAAGCAGCAAGGGGTCAGGACATTTCACCTCGTTAAAACAGAGTATAGTGTTACTACAATAACTACATGTAGATTACCGTGATGTTATGTCTGATGGTGCATAATGTTACAGGAGATGAGGAGTGTACGTCTGCCCAGCATAGTGGAAGTGTTTCCCAGTATGTTTGTGCGAGTCACCACCCTGGCCGAGATGGAACAGAGGGCCTACGCTTCCACCTTGGGCCAAGTAAATAGCTACACCTTGTATTAATTATTCATAGATAGCCTACATTCATATACTGTACTTGATTTAGTTTTCTGTAATCCTCTCATCATTCTTCCTGTTGTTGAATAGCATGTTTAATGGACTGGCAGTTACTTATTCCTTTTTATTTCAATTTCATCCTCCTCCACTTTTCCTTTCCTTTAGAGCTTCTCCTTTGTACCCCTTTTCCACATTCCCTTCATCCGCTCAATTTTGTTTGCCAGGACATAGTAGTAACTGAATACGGGCCAGAATTCTCCAGCACTCACCTGATGCCCGAGCACCGAGTAGCCTACTGGCGTGAGGACTATGGCATCAACGCTCACCACTGGCACTGGCACCTCGTCTACCCCGGGGACATGGGTGTGGTGAGGGATCGCAATGGGGAGCTGCTCTATTACATGCACCAACAGATGCTTGCCCGGTGAGTTCAGGGCCTGGTATGTGCGGTGGTAGGTGAGGGCTTGGTATGTGCGGTGGTAGGTGAGGGCCTGGTATGTGCGGTGGTAGGTGAGGGCCTGGTATGTGCGGTGGTAGGTGAGGGCCTAGTATGTGCGGTGGTAGGTGAGGGCCTGGTATGTGCGGTGGTAGGTGAGTTCAGGGCCTGGTGTGTGCGGTGGTAGATGAGGGCCTGGTATGTGCGGTGGTAGGTGAGGGCCTGGTATGTGCGGTGGTAGGTGAGTTCAGGGCCTGGTGTATGCGGTGGTAGGTGAGGGGAGAAAGAAGGAGAGTTGATGCAAAGGGAGAAGGAAATGGAATGGGGAGAGTTAACCCCTTGAGGCCCAGAACGTAACTTTCCTTGTAATTTGGATACCATTAGACGATTTTTAGTGAATATAAGCAATATTTTATAGCTATGACCTGTTTAGCATCCTGTCCACTAGCTAATTTGGTATATTCAGTTACTTTTTGTAATTTTATGGCTTCACAACAGACAAATTTTTTATAGCAAAGGAAAGATCTGGGAGTGAAGGGTTACAGTGGCAAGAGATGCCATGGTAAGGAAGAGTAAAGTTGAATGAACGCCCTTCCATGTCTTGACCTTTGTTCCATCCGACAGCTATGACATGGATCGCCTGAGTGTTGGCCTCAACCGGGTGGAGAAGCTGAGAAAACTGGCGCATCCCTATCCCCGACGGCTACTTCTCCAAGATGACCATCAACAACTCGGGCCAGGCGTGGGGTTCCCGCAGGACAAAACACTGATGATGGTGGGAACATGCATCTCAAAACCAAACACACACAGACACACAGATATTTTAGCCATTGTGGGATGTGTAGAGATTGGAAAGGTCCATGTATACATCATCTTGCAGTCTTTATTAATCAAGAATAGCTGCCATACAAGAGATTTTTTTTCAAGATTTATTTAGTAGTGGTGGGAGTGAAATGATAGAATAAGCTTTGGAAATAGAAAGTTGCTGGAAAATCTAACATATTGCTTGATAAGTCACATGCTTGAGCTATAACCGGAGAAAAATTTATGGGTATGTATATATAATTCAGGTGTTTTAAAGTCAGAACTCCCCGCTACTGATCATTAAAGCAAATTCAGCACTTCACCAAGGGACAAATAATTTACAATATTCATGTGTGTTTAAATTGTTAGGCTAAGTAAGGACCCCTTATAAAAAATCATCAAAACCATTCCTTGAAAACAGGGCTAAGTAAAGTATGCGGGCATGCAAATGGTAGCCGACAAGCCCAAGATTCCAAAAATGGGATGGCCAACCCGTAGCCTTGCACTCCTTTTGGTTTCTTGGGTTCTTATTGTTTTAGTTCTAAGTTTATTTAATGTCAAAAAAATGGGGTGTGAAACTTGGTACCGTACATAACACTATAGTCGCCAGTCACTCCCCACTGCACTAATGTCGCCAGGTGCCATACGTATATTACAAATTTTAATTTCACTACAGACTTGTATGTGTCACTGAAAACATGTAGTGTGATGTACATAATATAAACTATGTACTGTGTATGCCTCTTCAGTGACACATACAAGTGATGCTAAAATTTGTAATATATGGCGCCTGCGACATTAGTGCAGTGGCGAGTGACTGGCGACTATAGTGTTATGTACGGTAAGCCTATTGAATCTTCTGACGTCAGTTTCCCACAGGACTTCAAACGGGATGACTTTGGGTTGTCACGCCTCGATGTCCTAGAGTTGGAGCAATGGCACAGCAGGATGATGAATGCCATACACCAGGGCTTCTTTATTGATGTGAGGACCTGTTTGCTATTTGTTTGTCCTCTCTCTCTCACTTGACAAATTTCATAGGAGATTAGGATGTTAACGGGTGACAATACCTCTTTCTTTGAGTGTTATAAAGTTGAGTTACATATGATTTGTCTCTGCTTTGTGTAATGCCCTACTATCCTATTAATTATTTTCCCCTTTACTTTCCTTTTCACTACCTCATCTTTCCTGTATATTTATATCATCTTTATTAATCTCTCTCTCTCTCGCCTTCTCATTCTCACACACATCATAGCGGGCTCTGTATTCTGGCTCGAACATGTATCACATTCGGCGGTTGGTTTTCCACATATTCGTGACCAGCATCATCTACTTCAGTCTCAGATTGAGCATCATACTCTACATCTGTCACAGCGACAGATTAACTTTCTGACACCGAACTACAGTCGCTCATCATTTACATTTGCTGGTCGATACGACGGGTGTCACAAATGCAGACGACTGTTGTTTACATTTGAGCACCTTATGTGACGTCATCATAATATATATTCACGGGGCTGTTGGGATGAAGAAAGTTTTTTTGCGCGCTTTATACAAAAGTCGTGTTTTAACAGAAATAAGGCCTGGAAATCAATGAAATGATGGGAAAAAATGGGTCTGGACGATTACTTTAAGTTTGATTAGGTCAATTTCCCTAGATCTAGGGAGTTTTTACTCCCCTACATAACTCCAAAAATACGTATTTTTGACACCTTATTTGTTCCTCACTTGAAAACTCCGCATTCTCACAGGTGGAAAGGGGAGCGTTGTGGCAAACGTTAGAGTTTTACCCACTCTTTTTCCTCTTGTGACCTGCATCGCCTCTGTGCTTTCCTTGCAGGGGACCCTTTTTAATGAAGATTTGGTTTTAGTTAGGAGGTTAGAACATGGGAGTAGGTTAGGTTAGTTAGTCGAAAACGTGGGGTTAGGGTAATTAATTTTCATATCTCCTATACACTCCTTCCTATTAACAACATCTTATATCTCCAAAAGTAGTGATGTGTGACGAAAACTCATAGAGAAAATGTTTCTTATAATTCAATAAGGTAAACAGAAACCCAATCGTGTAGGGAATTCTGGTCCTAGTGTAAAAATTTACCCTTGCACCTATTTCGAAGATAAAACTGTGGTAAATTTTACTCTAAAACCAGAATTCTCGGTAATTCATGATTTAGGTCAGCCTCGAGCCTGACGATTATAACCTGTCTCATCGTGTAGATCTTATTCTGAGTCTTTTGAACCCAACATCCCATGGCGCAATTGAATAATATTGGCGATACATATACCACCGAAAACCCAGTTATTTCAACCAGAAACGGGTAAGTTAGGTTAAATCAGATCAGGATTGGTTAGGTTAGATGTGAGGTTTGGTTTAGTAACAGATAATATCAAGAAAAAAAGGAAATTTTCAAAACTGCACAGTGCAAAGTGGAACAAGATTTGCGGGCGGGCTGGGAGGGGCGGGGGCGGGCACCCCCCTCTCCTATACAAAATATTGACTAACGGCAAAAGCTAATGCCAGATTCATTCAGAGCAAATCAAAACTATTCAAGAAAACTAAGTTACAGCCTCAAAATCGCGGGGATGACCTAAACCGTAAATTTCCCGAATTCTCTACACAATTGGGGGTAAATTTGTACTTTCAACCAGAAATTGGGTATGAGGCTTGAAGTACTATTTTCCATGTATTTTAATGGGTTATCAAGAATAATGGCCAGATTAAAAATCATCAAAAAATGCCTAATTTTGCAGTTGTCCCCCCTCCATAACAAACCTGGGGACCCGTTGGGAACGTGAGGTTTTGGGCGAGAAAAATGGCTGCTAGTTGTGTACCAATAGTATGGTATGTGGATGACGTAAAATATATCAGGTAAACACTTTATGGGATGACCTAAGGCCGAAAATTCATAAATTATATAACTGATAAAGTCTCCGGGAATTACTTCACTATTCCTGGAAAAATCTCTAGAAATTTTTTAACTACAACGGTAAAACTGAAGTTTGATACTAGATACATAGACATTGGTTACGTAACCTGCCATAATCAGTGCAGAATGCGGCGGGTCACGTTAAGAATAGTATACCACATTTACACTTTTGAGTCAAAACCAAATTGCAACAGTTTGTTTTATTGTTGTTATTGTTTATTGAGTTGTTCTTTATGACATATCCAAAATGGGGACGCAGGTTTCAACCCAGAAGTTACCTAATTTGCATATTTTCAAAATTGCCGCCATATATATATAAGGCCCATTATCTCTAAAAATACTCATTTTTAGCACAAATAGTGCATTATACTTGAATAGTAACATGAACCAGTGAAGCTATAAAAATTTTTTTTCAAACTCAAATGACCCGTCTAAAACATGTAGGTCAAAGGTCATGAATAAAAAAAAAAAGGTCATATGGCCTTTTCCTTACAAAAAAAGTGCATTAAGACATAGCTAATGATATTATTTTTAACAATATTAATTGTTATATAGATATTGTACCCTGTCCGAAGTTACCCATGAAAGTGTAGGCCCTATATCAAGACTTACAACATTCGATCACAATCAAATTGAAGAACATATGTAAACTGTTATATATGCACATATTAAGGTGTTCATTATTTGTGTTCTTCTTTTAGATTCATATTGTGAATTAGTAGTCAAATTCATCTAACTCTATGTTTGTCCATAGTCCGTCTTGGCAATTTACGCAGAATTCGGTGCAGTACATCCCATTTTTCTTGCATGAACATATCAGCGTGTCACAGTATTCCATGCATTTGCAACGTACGATCCTCAAAAGGGCATCAGAAGCTGGTCTGCTGTCCATTTTTGCAGGCAACAAACTCTCGTGTTGACTATTCCATCCCCAATCCTCCGGCTTCAGTACCACGTTTCCTATCCATATTTGAGTTTGTAGATACACTCTATAAGAATGATATTTGGCTGCATCAGCTGTTGGTGGAAGTTTCTTGATGTCGACACTCTTGAAGCTCTTGACAATTTTGTCACCAAACAGCTTCCTCCTTAAGATATTCAAACTTGTATCTCGTCCACCATACATACATAACAATGCTTTAGCCCCAGCATCTCTGATTTCATCGTGGCTAGCTGAACTCGACATGAAAGATTCACCTATCTGCATTAGCTCATTAGATTTTTTATGCCTAGCACGCAACCTTTACCGATCCCATGGATTCCTGACGTGGTATCGCATCCGCATACTGCATGTAGAAATGGTAGGTATGTGCATAATCGGCTTCCCAAAGTTTCACATGTCGCCTGGATATTCCACAATGGGACTTTTATTGCACTCTTCTCTGACTTCATGAACAATTTGGTACCAAGTTTATGGTGGTGGCACATTAGCACAAGGATGTCTGTATCCTCAGCAATTACAAATGTCGTTTTGTACTCAGCCATACTGACTGCTGTCTGAACAATCAGTAGATCGGCATCGTCTTCAGCATGGATGGTATCTATATGATTGTACCTGCTTATTATTCTTATTTATTATATGTTCCATGTTCTTACCTGCTTCATTCCTGCTGTAACCTGCTGGTATATCATATTTCTCACTTTTTTTGACATAGGGTTGAGATTATTGTTTTTTTTTAAATATTATAACCTGTGTTCGTTAAGTGTATGTTAATATCGCCTTATTCTCCTTAAGGCATGTCCGTTGCACCTCCACACGGCTGTTTTAGAAACAAGGAAATAGTGCAGGTACTCTTTATCGCTTCCCGTGTTCTTACTCCCGCCTCCCCCAAACCCCATCTGTGCCGCGCCGCCGCTTCTTGTGACTCGCGCACTTCGAAGTGGTGTCATGATGTCGACTCGCGCTCGTAATAAACTTACTAGTTCATCGATATCTATGATCCTTATGGTTACTGATCACTGTTATGGATACGAGTAAACACGTGTAATAAGAAAATACATGTTTGTAGCGCTCTGAAGACATGTATGTGAAATTGTGCAAGAAATAGTTAACATGAAACATATCGTTATGTTCGAACCTCTTCCGAGACTAAAGATTGAGTTCATCTCCCACAATGCCTCCCTCCCTCCCTGTGCTGGCGCCGCACGTAGACGCGTCTTGCTTTTTTATGTCGTTTAATCGAGGATCATCGGCGTTCCTATAGTGCTTACAGAGTTCGCAAGACGTCGGCCAAGCAAGTCATCTCACGCGGTAAGTTTGGCGTGTGTTGTGTGTGTCTCAGATTTTATAGAGAGCGGGATATACATGTTAAAGTGTCAGTGGTCAAAGCAAGGAACGCGCACACATGAACAACAATAACTTATATATAAGGAGGACTTACACTTATTTCCTGTGCTGGAGTACTTTACTGAGCAAACTAGTTAAGTGTATCTTCCAGTTATACTCAGCACTCGCTAAGTAAAATATTTAAAGGAAAACTTTAAGTAAATCATAAAAGAATGAAAACAGGAAAGTGCAAAAGAGAGGAACTCTTAAATTAGCATAATTGCCAGTGTTACCGTATATATGGTTGAAGTTCATGTTAACAACGTAAATGGAAGGTAATATGAATTTTGTGATGAAAGATATGGACCAAAATGTGATATTCAGAGGGCACATTATGATTTTTGTTTCGGGGCGGCAACTGCAGGGTGGCGCCACATTTATTTGTACTTGGCAGTACATCCCGTGCAAGGATATTATATATCTTTCTAATATCCTTGATCCCGTTTACGCAGGACTGAAAAGTTTTTAAAGGACCCCTTTAGTGGGGTCATTTCATATCCTGTCAACGGCATTCCTCAAATGCTTAGCTTACCCTACTGGGGTGGCTATCATAGTTGCCTCGAAATAAGTGATATACATGATTACCACCAAACATTTCTATGCGAGAATACTGATGGATTTCAATAGTATACCAATAATACACGGTGATTTGTAGATACAGTTGTCCCTTTGGGTATCTGTATCAAGGCATAAGGCAGGAATGTAAGGAATACAAATGGGCAAAAAAATTGGACATGTAGTTGCTTTAGATAAATGCATTTCTGGACACACTAAATGGTGGGTAGCCTATAATTTCGATATTGAGCACTAAAAAGCTAAAAAAATTACTTGCATAGCTGAATGTTATTTCAGCCAGAAACGGTTAGGTTAGTTTAAATAAGAGTAACGAGATGGAGCGTGCTCGTTTTCTATACATTTTGATGTGTTAAGAATGATGGCAACATTAAAAATCGTCCTAAATGCCTCATTTTGCATTTATCCACCTCCTCCCTAACAAACCTAGGGACCCGTCGGGAATGCGGGGTTTTGGGCGGGGAAGTGGAAAGGAGTTTTTATCGGGGTAGTAGATTATGTGGATGACGTAAAATATATCCGGTAAAAACTTTATTGGATGATATAAGGCTGCAAATACATTAAAAATATATAATTGATAGTGTACGGGAATTACCTACTTATTCTTGTAAAAATCGCCCGTTAAATCTTTACAATGGTAAAACTGCTACTTAATACAAAACATGGACGAGTTGTAATTGTATACATCCGACGATTTTTAATGTGACCATCATTCTTAATAGATCAAAATACATGGGAAAAGAGCACTTTTAACCTCATACTCAATTCCTGGTTGGAAGTATCAATTACCAAAATAATACTAACTTAACCTCACTATACCTACCCTTAACCTAGCCTACCCTTGCCAATAACCTCCATGCGAGATCTAAAGGCGGGAAAGGACTCGAAAACTTTACCAGGGTAAGGTTAAGTTATATTGAGGTTAGGTTAGAGTTTTCTTTTTAGTGGGGGGGGGGGGGTGCTCGCTAAGAGGTTATTGGTTAGGGTAGGTTATAGCGAAGTTAAATTTGTAATATTAACCTTTTTTCTTTTTGCATTTTTTTCCAGGGGGGAGTCGTTTAGGCTGGTTGGGGGGTATCTCTCCCCCACTTCATAATTACGTTTTAGAGGTATGTGAAGGGATCTGTGAAGGTCTGGAGAGGAAAAGAAACACTAATGAGGGCGGGATAGGACTCTAGAATTTTACCCAAGATTCAATCAATACACATAAAAACATTTCAGGTAAACAAAGACTCGACCTAGAAATCAGTGGTGCCCAATAACGAAAATGTACCAAATGGGTAATATAACGACTTGTGACGGTATATGTGCAGTTTAAAACAATATAATTGGTGGTTTTAAATCTAAACGTTTCGTTCTCATCATAAGGAGTATTTCTAACCTGTATAACCGCTGTTGGAAATTAAAAAGGCTAATATTTAGGTTAAGTTTGGTTAGGTTAGTTAGAGAGTAAGGTTAGGTTAGTTAGAAGTTTGGATAGGCTAGTTTGATGGTTTGATTAGGTTAATATTTGATGGTTTTACAAATGGAGTGTTTTTTCCCGTCAAAACATCTACAAATTTTATTAGTCGAAATTTGTCATAACTTTTTCGAATTGCAAAACACTCAATTATTTTAGGCTTGTACAGTAAAAAAACCTATCTCTATTGGGGAAAGATCACATATTAAACTAAAAAACCCAATTGCTTTAAAATATTGCAAGTCAAAAAATTGCATTTTTTCCCGAAACTTTTAATTTTTCCACAAACTCATATTTTCCCGAAAATGCATATTATTCCTTCGAAATCTCTTGTATTTTTAATAAGGTCGCAGGGCTACATACCCATACGTTTTTTCTGCCTGTCTTTTTTGGCCTCGGGGGGGATATTCCTTGTTTTGTGCGCCCATCTTGCTATGAAGACTTCGAGTGCGGGAGAACGATTTGGGGCTACCCATCAAGGACCTTACTTTGGTGCTGTTAAGCTACTTAAATCGGATAAGTATTTTTTCTTCAATAAAATTTTTAAGCATACCCTTAAAATTTAAGTGTAAGATGACAAATTTTCGTCGCTAATACGTTAACAATACTAAGTATTTTGGTTTATCTGGTCGTGGGTGGTCCTACATGAGGACAGAAAGGAAAAAAAAGTGCGGTGAAAGAATCCAAAATATTGTGACACCACGGAAAGAGCGAGTAAATCTTATGCGTGTATTTTTTTTTATTCTTCTTTTTTTTTAAATCATAAAATTTTTTGGCAGAACACGATTGCTTGAATGTTTTACGGTACTAGACATCGGGACCCCGTGCCAAAGAAGGTTCTTTTTTATTTTTTAAATGTATGAAAATCTTTGTGCTTTTACCCTTATATTAGTTTAATTTTTTGAGTTGAATATTGTGATTTCTTTCTCTCTCTCTCTCTCTCTCTCTCTCTCTCTCTCTGTCCTCTCTCTCTCTCTCTCTCTCTCTCTCTCGCTCTCGCTCTCGCTCTCGCTCTCGCTCTCGCTCTCGCTCTCTCTCCCTCTCTCTCTCATCGTCTCTTCCTCCCTCTCTCTCTCTCTTCTCTTCTCTCCTCCTCTCTCTCTCGTCTCTTCTCTCTCACTCTCTCTTCTCTTATCCTCTTTCTCTTCTCTCTCCTCTCTCTCTCTCCTCTCTCTCTCTCTCTCTCTCTCTCTCTCTCTCTCTCTCTCTCTCTCTCTCTCTCTCTCTCTCTCGCTCTCTCTCTCTCTCTCTCTCTCTCTCTCTCTCTCTCTATATATATATATATATATATATATATATATATATATATAATAATAACATAAGCGAAAGTGTGTGTGTGTGTGTGTGTGTGTGTGTGTGTGTGTGTGTGTGTGTGTGTGTGTGTGTGTGTGGTGTGTGTGTGTGTGTGTGTGTGTGTGTGTCTGTGTTTGTGTGTGTCCGCGATAGGTGCCGCCCCCCGTGCACAATCCCATCATATGACACAGTTTTGAAACCAGCTCGACCAGGGGCACATTATAAGCCCACTTACGGGATGATCCGATCAATTTTATTTTATTTTTATTTTTAGTAGCCTTTTAGCGAGAATTGTGAAAACAAATGTGGGTTGCGAGAATTGAGCAAATCTTGATGTAGGGTGATGGGTAATGGGTGAGTGAATGGGTGGGGTGACGAGTAATGAGTGTGGGGTGATGGGTTAGTGAATGGGTGGGGGGTGATGGGTAATGGGTGAGTGAATGGGTGTGTGTGATGGGTAATGGGTTGAGTGAATGGGTGGGGGGTGATGGGTAATGGGTGAGTGCATGGGTGGGGGGTGATGGGTGATGGTAATGGGTGAGTGAATGGGTTTGGGGGTGATGTGAATGGGTTGGCGTTAATACATACATTTCTACATCCATGATTTCAGGAAAGTTAGAAGGGGCTATCTGGAGAGTCTGTGTTTGGTGGGCCGAAGGCCCACCAATAGCCCTCCGCAGGAGCTAGCCAAAAAGTCCGCCCGGAGGGCAGCTTTGCGGCTAGTATAATAATATAAGCGAAAGTGTGTATGTCTGTGTATCCGCGATAGGTTCCGCTCCCAGTTGCGCAATCCATAATATGGCATAGTTTTGGAACCGGGTCAACGAGGGGAAAATTTTAAGCCCACATATAGCCCAATAAAATTTACGCGTTTTTTCCCCAAACCCCCCAAAATTTTGCAATAGAAACAAAAACAATATTTTATGAAACTTTTGACCCCCAGAAAAAATTTTGAAATTACTAAATTCTAATTGGTGGATCAATTTTTTTTTTTCAGATTAAACGAGAGCCGTGAAAAAGGTGGAGGACGTTTGAGTGGGAAATTTTGGATCGGTGGAGAGGACAGTTCAACGCTCGGTATTGGGAAGAAAGGGATATTATTTTTTAGGTTTTGTTTAAGGTTTTTTTTTTATTTAAAGTTTAACAACAAAAATTCTTAACATTTTTTAACTTTAAATTTTAAAAAATTTTTTTTTTTTAAAATTTAAATTTTTTTTTTTACATTTCATTAGTACCTTTTTGGGGCCCGTTAACCATTTCCCGATTAATTAAAAAAATTTGGGAAGTAACGCTGCGGTCTTTGTGAAGTTAGGAGTATTATATTTAAGTAGGATTTTTTAAGGTTTTATTTTTTTTTAAAATTTTTAAAAAATTTTTTTTTTTAACATTTTTTAACTTTAAAATTTTAAAAAAATATTTTTTTTTAACTTTTCAATTTTTTTTTACTTTTATTAGTACCAATTTTTTGGGGGCCTTTAACCCACTACCCTTTAACAAAAAACCTTGGGGTATACTGTTTTTTGTTTTTTTGTTGAAATGATATGACTGTCTTTTTAGTCGGAAAAGGGGAAAAAAATTAACCCAAATTTTTCCTCTCTTTAGAAACAGGGGGACTGCGTCTTCGAAAGAACCCCTCTCCTGTGACCCAACCCCATCACGAGATGGTTGTACGAGGTAAAAGAAGCGGGAAGTGAGCGGGGTGAAGAAGCCCAAGTCCATCCGGGGACAGGCATTCATAAAATTGCCGGGGGGTTTTCTGTAATGTGAGGACATTAAAATTTTCTCTAAAAGCGAAAACATTTTTCGCTGATGCAAAAAAAGGGAGGTCCCTTTCTTTTTTGGGATTCAGCTTTTGCTACCAAACCATGTCTTTCTGGGGTAACCCTGAAAGTACCGGGGAAAAAAAAGGACATATGTTATCCATTTAAGACATTCACTTCCAAATCATGTGTCGACTGCTGTGAAAACGTTTAAAAATTGGTCAGATACAGGAGGGCAAAATTGCAGTTTTTGCGATCACACCCCGCGATGGGGAACCAAACGTGTGCAGTACTAATTTTCGTACAAAAAACATTACCCTCAAATTCCTCAGAAGAGGCGTTTCACCCAAAAAAGCAAAATTGGTCGACCAAGGACCAAATCGAATAAAGGGGTTCCTAAAGGTGGCAAAGTACCTAAAGGAAATGATGGAATCCCCACATTAGTGATTTTTTGGGGAAAAGGAGGACTTCTAGTAGAACTGGCTGTGTGCATATGTTTTTCATCATAAAGGAAAACCTTTCCCAAAATCAATTTGGGGGAAAAATCTAATTGCAGACATAAAGGAAAACCAAATGTTGTACTTTTTGGGGGTGTGGCTCGCGTTCTTCGGGCCTTCTATCGTCAAAAAAAGGGAAAGTATCCTGAAGCAGAAAAGTTGCGCCTTCAAGACACCCGCTGATCTCTTTTAAAAGGACATAAAACGGTATCTAAATTAGGAACATTTCCCCGACTATTTCGACATTCCCTGTCAAGCTGCAAAAAAGTTCCTCCCAGATCCTAAAGCTCTTGCGGGGAATGCTCTTTGGGGGGAAAGGAAAAGATTAAAAAATTGCTACTGGAAAGGGCGAATGCAACCCACGAGGCCTGGGTCCTCAAGCCCCACTGTTGCGGGGTCTTGTACCAAAATCACTACCATTTGGGTTTCCCGATTTCTCATAGACACGCTCTTTGCACAGGGTATACTTTTCATACACGGGTGCAAACTATACGCAGCGCGCAGTCACGAGGGGAACTTCCCGGGTTTAAACCCCGGGAAAATTTTTCATATTGGGGGGAAAATGTTGACCATGACATCTGCACTTTAAATGGGAGAAACCTTCCTGGCAGGGGGGCCATCTTTTGCGGGTGACACCAAAGCACCCGGGACATTTCGATTGCCGTAGCTGTCTCAGCAGGGATATCGCAAAAGGGGGCGAACAATAACGTCCTTTCCACATCAGCATGTGGGGCTGCAGTCATTTCTACAGAAGTTTCCCGGATCACTGCCCTGCGACAAATCACTCAAATGTTGATCTCCTCGGAAGGTTTGCTCACAGTTCGATCACCTCGCCCCCTTTTGGGACTGGAATATGCAGATGGTACACAAGGGAGAACATCCGGGTGAGGCATCAATAATTTTTTCCCCTGATTGATTAGTAAAAGTGACGGGACTGCATAAAACCCACACTGCATTTGTTTGTGAACATGCGCAGAGATTGGTGTCCCCCGATACTACTTTGATCACCACTTTGGGGGAAAAGCTCTCACCATAGTAAAGACGAGCCAGGGACAGCAAATTTCACTCGATTGTTCTAGATAGGGTTCCCATACATCATGAGTTTTTTTTGGGTTTTGGCCCCCTGATGTCTGGTACAGGACTCAAAAAGCTTCTGGAATTGCATCTAGAAACATACAACCCACATGATAGGGAAAACCCCGTGTCTAGAGCTATACGGGGACATCTCTCGTTACGCGCCTCAATGCAAAACTTTTTTCCAAGGTATTTCAATGAACCCAAGTGAGGGAGACAGTGGCCTCACTTAAACGAGCTAAATGATCAGGTGACGTTTTTGAGGGGTTGTTCGGGTGACCAAGCAGTGTCAGAATCGAGCGTCAAAGGGTGATGGGGCTTTGGAACAAAATCAAGCTGTGATTGGAAATAAAGGGATCAACGGCAGGAGACTGTGGTTACATACATGGAAATGTGGCATTATCCGTTTTTTTCTGAAATCTGAAAAAAGGGGGATTGGATGTTTTCCTTGCATGTCTGCGCCCCATGCTGCCAAATCTTGCGTTGGGACACGCACACAAAAAAGTGCCTTCAATTATCTGCAACTTATGACAGAGTTACCGAAAGGACCACAGAATACATAAAAATTTCTCCAAGGATTCCAATTTTGTCCGACGGAGCGACAGATACTGGCGGGTCTTCTAGATTTAGTCTCGACAAGTATTAGAGGAGCCTGAAGACATCAGGGGGGCTGACCAGTGGAAGAGGGATGACAGAGACACAGCGCCCCTTCTGGTCATGGCTAGCCCTTCTGTCAGAGGGGACAACGCCCTCCCAAAACCTCACTGAAATGATGTATGTGACAAGTGAAAACACAAGGATCTATCAAAAGTCTGACAGAAAAAGATGTGCTGAAAACCCAGAAAAGCTTGCGTTTCTTCAGAGAGGGATCCCCTTTTAAGAAAAAATCTCTTCACAACATTTTCACTGGTATAGTTCCAAAAAAAGGGTCAATGTTATGACGCGAAACCGGGGGGAAAGGGCTTGGGGGGAAGATGGTAAAAGGTGCTTGAAACATCATCAAAAAAAACATCAAGCCATAACTTGGACTCAGAGACTGCAATGACGACACCCGCGGAGACTCAATATCAAACCCCCAGTTTCTTCCCGGACTTGTGATCGCTGGACTGAATTAGGGGACTTATCCCAAAAAACCCGTTTTGGGGTTATGCGCATTCCCCCTTTTTGTTCGAGACAAAAATTTCCTTGCCCCGCCAATAAGCCACGTTAGCCCCCAGCAATCAAATCCTTGGCACGCCGATACTATCAACATCCCTATACAAACGTATAGATGGCGTGCCCCAGCAGCGATACCCTGGGAGTCAGGTGAACGTACAAAAATATTTTTTGCCGCTACCGAAAAGTTAGTAGGCACTACGGGGTGCTATCGTGGTTTTATGGCTATCGTCAAAGGGCCCCCAAAAAGACTGTGTATCAGAAAAGGGTGAGCGACCACAGTGAAGGTATCTTTTTTTTTAAAACCCTGACGCTTACTGTCAAAAAGGAAGAGTTTTTGGAAAAGAAAAACAAGCAAAAATTCAAGACATCCTTGGGAAAAAAACTGGAAAAATTCCCTTGTGAAATGCTTTTATGCAGTTTGAGATCGGGCCTACTCATAGCAACAACTGCAGTTGTAGTTCTTCAAAATCAAAAACTGTCTTGTTTGGGGAAGACCCGATTGTTGTACTACTGTCATTATTTCAGAAAAAATGCGCAAAAGTCTCTACTTATGTCGGACCGAAAAAGGGGTCATTTAAACAAGACAATACTTGACATTGGCAAGTCAGAGAGGCTCGGGTGAGACGTGTGTGAAAAAAATTCTCTTCATACTGCTACCTGGGATGCGACCGACATCAAGGGTCCCCTTTTGGGGTCGCAAAGGGAAAGGACTCAAAAATGTTCAAAAACAATGATTTTCCGGCAGCGGCCCTAATTTTCGGCAATGAAAACTCAAAACAGATGAGATCATTGTGCAAGACAAGCAAAATTTTTTTGTGTACGGAGGGAAAAATCAACTTTAACGAATTTAGATATAAAATTTTTGCTAATGACAACAAAAAGAACAGCATTGCACCCCCGGGGACTTCCCCCCAACGATAGCTTTTCCAAAAATCACAGCCTCGGGGGATTCCCTCGGGTTTATGAGTGGGAAAGGAACAAAAATCAATCCCTTGCTGGGGGTGGAGTACATGGCCCCAGGATGATCCCTGTGCATTCTGACCTCGCTGCAGCCCAGAGTATTCCCAAATTGTTAGATTTATGCAAAGGGGGTTCTGCAGTGGTAAAATTTTTGGGGTTTTCGGAAAATTTGGGCTGCTTGCCTTCGCATGTGGACTGTGCAGAGGTATTTTTAAAAACAGCGAAAAAGTAGACGTTCTCGATGCTGGATGTGGTGACCATGGAAGAGATGAAGTGACGTTTAAAAATTTGAAGGACCTAAGTTCTTGTGTACACTAGTTTTTGGTAGGTTTCCCAAAAATTCCCTATATAAAATAAGGGCCTTGTGTTTGTAAATTTTAATTATCTTTTATGTATACCTACCTATCTAACATATTTTTTTACTCACTATTTAAATATTAATACTAGAAATTACGAACTTTTTTCACTCAAAAATATTTTTTTTTTACGAAATCCCAGACTCCATCAGCTCAAATTTAATACCGGTATCACCTTTACGGGGAAATTTAGTTTCCTGAAAAAACTAGCATACATTTTTTGGGGAGGGCTAATATAAAAACAAGTTTTATTGCTGCTTTTACAGCTAAGGGGGGATCAGTAATAATGGGTTTAAAAAGATAAGGTACATTTTTAAATATAAAAATTTAAACCTATTTTTTGATGTGCAAAAAAGAAGCATAAAATTTTGTTCATTTTTGCAGTAAGTTTTCATTTGCCTAACCAGCCACAACGGGAATAAATAATTAAAAATTTTTTTGTTGTTTTTAAAAGTGATATTGTCGTATATTTTAATTTTTCCAAATTTTTGCGGGAGTCCCAAAAAGTAACCAAAAAGCAAAAGACCTGAAAAAAACCCTGTTCCACTAAAAAAATTTAATATAAACTTGGGAGATATCAGTAGGCATCAAGGTTTTAGAAAAAAAATAATTTGTTTCTATGATTTGTGGGGGTTTTTTCATATTTTGGGACTATTTTGGATGATCCCATCACGGTTTTTTTTTTTTTTTTAAGTAGCCTATTAGCGGAATTTTGAAAAAAAAGTGGGGTTTCAGAATTTAGGAACCTTGAGTGGGTTGGTAAAAAGGTGAGTGTGGGTGGGGGGTGGGGAATGGTTGGGGTGATGGGGAGTGAATGGTGGAAATGATGGTTGGGGTGATGGGTGTGGGTGAGGGAATAGGTGGGAGGTAGGGTAATGGGGGAGTAATGGTTTTTGGGGATGGGTAATGGGGGGGGGAATGGGTGGGGGGGGGTGGGAAAGGGTGAGTAAGGGTGGGGGGGGATGGGAATGGGGGAGGAAAGGGTTGGGGGGATGGAAGGTTGGCGTTAATACAAAAATTTCTACATCCTGATTTTAGGAAAAATTTGAAGGGGGTACTGGGATCTTGTTTGGTGGGCCCAAGGCCCCTCAAAAGCCCCCCGCGGAGCTAGCAAAAAATCGCCGGAGGGCGGTTGCCCCTAGTATATATATATTATATAATATATTTTTATATATATATTTATATATTATATATTATATATAAAAATTTAAAATATATATAAAATATATATATATATATATATATATATATATATATATATATATATATAATAATTATATTATATTAAATTTATATAATATATATATATATATATAATATATATATATAATAAAATATATATTATATAATATATAATTGTTTTTTTTTATTTGGTACATCTTTATTTCAGGGTGACAAAGACACTCGTCATATTGGGTTGTTTGCCAACGTTTCGCCCAAAGGGACTTGGCATCATCAGGTCATCTCAGCCTATGTGCCAAATGCCCGGTGAAACTTATTATTTTTATATTATATATTTATATATATATATAAAATTAATATATAATATATATATAAAATAAAATTATATAATATATATTAATAATATAATATATATATTATTATAATATATATATTTAATATAGTCTATTTCTCTTTCTCTCTTTCTCTCTGAGTTTGCTTGAATTTGAAATTGAGACAGAAAAGTATATAAGTATTATATGTATCTAAGTATCTTGTATTATAAGTATCTAAGGAGAAGAGATACTTATAATAGCATCATAAGTAGCTATAAGTTACGTGTTTATTTCACTCTTTAAGGGCCTCGGATATTATTTTTCCGTATACCAGAGTGGGCAGTTTCGCAGAGGCCCTAAACTACACCCTCTTAGCGTCCTAAGAACGACTTAGTTATACCGGGCTAAGAAAACTACTAAGGAAGCATTTTCGAACGTCATCTTAGCCTCGTGTAAGGCCAACCCTTCTTAGCAGGGCCGGATTATGACCTCTTGGGGTCCCTAGGCTAATTAAATTGTGGGCCCCCTCAGACGGAGCCACCCTCTAACTCGCCCCCACCCGAATTTTTTTTACATTGTATAGCAAAATAAGTGAGCTGAAAAACAATATATACGCTACATTCACAAATAAGTGTTTTACTGTGTTTACCAAGATGATAAACAAATATGGACTGGGGCCATATGATTTACAGCTAGGGTCCCAAACAGGAGCCCTTTATCTCAAATAAAGGCCTCAAACAGAGGCCCTTTATCTCAAATAAAGGGCCTCAAACAGGGGCCCTTTATCTGAAATTATTTGGAATTTTATTTTAAGTTAAATGAATTATTCAGCAATGCAAAATAAAAAATTTCAAAAAAAATTATATATGGAAATCTTTTAGCAGGGACCCCAGGTTTGGGGCCCCCAAGCTTGAGGGGCCCTAGGCTGCAGCCTATACTAGCCTATAGGATAATCCGGCCCTGCTTCTTAGTGCCACCACCTCCGCTTCAACCAATCAGCGCGCGCGACACAAGTCTGTATTTGGCGGGAAATACGTATAAACATCAACAACAGACCACAGCTGATGACAAAAACACATCGGCGGGGTGTGTGTGTGTGGGTGTGTGAGTGTGTTTTTGAGGGTACTAGAGTGTGTTTGGGTGGGTTTAAGTATGTTAAGGTATGTGGTAGTGTGTTAGGGGTGTTAAGAGTGTGTTTGAGTGTATTTGGGGTATGGTAAAGTGCGGTAAAGTATGTTTTTTCAGTGTAGCGACCATAGAACAGCCCACAGGAAAATGGTCAAGAGAACCCAACTTTAGTAGCAGGGAACAGTTTGTCCTGCCAGCAGCTGGTGGAGGCTGTGAAGCAGAATAAAAGCACCTTGATGGGGAAGTTCAGTGACTCAGTGCGGGCGTGCACAGAGAGCTTGATGAAATAAGGAAGAAATTTGCAGACCTAAGGTCGGGTACTCGGGGGCATAGGTGGGCGCGATAACGATTTTTTTTATCACGTTAACCGATAAATCGATAACGATAACCTTATCAGCGATAACCGATAACCTTATCGGCGATAACCGATAATCGATAACTGGTAACAAATGTATCGCCCGATAAGGCGATAACCGATAAATCGATAAATCCAAAACTCCGATACTAGCGATAACGATATTGATATTTTAAATAAAAAATCTTAAATGGTATCAGTAAACCGTTAGAAAACACTTCATTTACCTTTTGCACACTAATATCTTCTAAATTCAATGTTTATCCTGTCTCTTCACTAATGAAAAGTACTGTTTTTAAGTAAAATAACTAAATTTGAAAGTTTAAACTACTAAAAATGTCTTTTGCACAGCCACAGTCTAGACCAGGTTCTGCAGCGTGTTCCCCTTCATAAACATGAGCATGTTGAAGCTTTCATCAGATAGGGAGCTCCTCTTGGCCCTGTTGATGTCCTTGCCAAGGGAGAACGCGCGGCTCGGCCCTGTGCTAAACTGGTAAAAAAAAAAATATATATCGATTATCGCTAGTTTGGAACCAAAAGTATCGACGATACCGATGAATCGATAACGCGGGGGAAATCGGAAAACCGATAACCCGATATAGTGTGCAATAAATCATCGCGAAAAATTTATCGCGATAACGCCTACTATGGTCTGCTGCTGACACAGTTTGCCTACGGACAGTTTGCTAAGGACATTTGCCTTACGGACAATTTTTCCCCGGCTTGTCAAAATTTGCCTACGGACAATTTCCTAGGCTTTTTCCTACGGACATTTGCCAGACCCGGGGCAATTTGCCTTGGAAAATTTGCCTACGGACATTTTACGGACAGCANGGGTTTTCTCAAATAAAGGCCTCAAACGAGGCCCTTTATCTCAAATAAGGGCCTCAAACAGGGCCCTTTATCTCAAATTATTTGGAATTTTATTTTAAGTTAAATGATTATTCAGCAATGCAACAAATAAAAAATTTCAAAAAAAATTATATATGGAAATCTTTTAGCAGGGACCCCAGGTTTGGGGCCCCAGCTTGAGGGGCCCTAGGCTGCAGCCTATACTAGCCTATAGATAATCCGGCCCTGCTTCTTAGTGCCACCACCTCCGCTTCAACCAATCAGCGCGCGCGACACAGTCTGTATTTGGCGGGAAATACGTATAAACATCACACAGACCACAGCTGATGACAAAACACATCGGCGGGGTGTGTGTGTGTGGGTGTGTGAGTGTGTTTTTGAGGGTACTAGAGTGTGTGTTTGGGTGGTTTAAGTATGTTAAGGTATGTGGTAGTGTGTTAGGGGTGTTAAGAGTGTGTTTTGAGTGTATTTGGGGTATGGTAAAGTGCGGTAAAGTATGTTTTTTCAGTGTAGCGACCATAGAACAGCCCACAGGAAATGGTCAAGAGAACCCAACTTTAGTAGCAGGGAACAGTTTGTCCTGCCAGCAGCTGGTGGAGGCTGTGAAGCAGAATAAAAGCACCTTGATGGGGAAGTTCAGTGACTCAGTGCGGGCGTGCACAGAGAGCTTGATGAAATAAGGAAGAAATTTGCAGACCTAAGGTCGGGTACTCATTGGCATAGGTGGGCGCGATAACGATTTTTTTTATCACGTTAACCGATAAATCGATAACGATAACCTTATCAGCGATAACCGATAACCTTATCGGCGATAACCGATAATCGATAACTGGTAACAAATGTATCGCCCGATAAGGCGATAACCGATAAATCGATAATCCAAAACTCCGATACTAGCGATAACGATATTGATATTTTAAATAAAAATCTTAAATGGTATCAGTAAACCGTTAGAAAACCTTCATTTACCTTTTGCACACTAATATCTTCTAATTCAATGTTTTATCCTGTCTCTTCACTAATGAAAAGTACTGTTTTTAAGTAAATAACTAAATTTTTAAAGTTTAACTACTAAAATGTCTTTTGCACAGCCACAGTCTAGACCAGGTTCTGCAGCGTGTTCCCCTTCATAAACATGAGCATGTTGAAGCTTTCATCAGATAGGGAGCTCCTCTTGGCCCTGTTGATGTCCTTGCCAAGGGAGAACGCGCGGCTCGGCCCTGTGCTAAACTGGTAAAAAAAAAAATATATATCGATTATCGCTAGTTTGGAACCAAAAGTATCGACGATACCGATGAATCGATAACGCGGGGGAAATCGGAAAACCGATAACCCGATATAGTTGTGCAATAAATCATCGCGATAATTTATCGCGATAACGCCTACCTATGGTCTGCTGCTTGTACACAGTTTGCCTACGGACAGTTTGCCTAAGGACAGTTTGCCTACGGACAATTTGCCTACGGACAATTTGCCTACGGACAATTTGCCTACGGACAATTTGCCTACCGGACATTTTGCCTACGGACAGTTTGCCTACGGACAATTTGCCTACGGACAATTTGCCTACCGGACAGTTTTTTACGGACAGTTTGCCTACCGGACATTTTGCCTACCGGACAATTTGCCTACGGACACTTTGCCTACGGACACTTTGCCTACGGACACTTTGCCTCAGTGTTTCCACAGGAAAAATGTTCTTTACCTTGGACAGTTATAGTGATAACCCTACCGTAGATAACAGTATAGTCGCCAGCTGCAGTAATGTCGCCAGGCGCCAAATATTACGAATTATAGCATCACTACTGATGTGTATGTGCCACTGAAGATGATACACAGTAGTTCATATCAGTGACAGGACAGCTCATACCGCGGACAACTCATACCGGACAATTCATATCATGCTAATTCATACCCCGGAAAATTCATACCCCGGACAATTCATACCCCGGACAATTCATACCATGGACAATTCATACCCCGGACAATTCATAATATGCTAATTCATACCCCGGTCACCGAATAGTTTACTTATTGGAAATAATGAAATATATTTTTTAATGTTTATAAATAATTAATAAATTATGAGCCTGTAACGTCTCATATATACTTTTTGGGGGCATGAAATTTTTTTTTTTTTTTTTGTCCATAGTTTTTTCAAAACTTGTATATGATAGAATAAGCTTGTCCATATGTTAATTGGGGGTTTCAGGTCAGACTGCTGAAAATTGAAAAAAATCGGTTTAATAAAAATTTTGAATTACTATTTTTCAAAAACTAAGCTTCATTGGGGATTGCAAATAGTTGCATTTAGACGGCATTAGTGTGGAATTTATTCAATCAGTACCCGGTATGCGTATGTCAAAAAGTATGAGAGCGGTAACTCCTACAATTTGTATCTATTTTACACTTTGTTACCCTCTATCTCAGTTAATTATTGACGGAGAGTGTTCATTTTTACTGGGCATAGCATTGACATTATCCACTATATATGTGCAAAGAATGAGCTCTGAGTGGGCCTTAGTTTGAAAAAAGATTATTATTTATTTTTTCTTATGTTGCAATTTTATGCTCGTCCCATTCACGCACCAAGAATGATAGAGACTTGAGTTACGGTATACTTTTAGAGAGTAATGGTATCTATCTTCGAATTACAACGTTTGAGGAATTCAATGAACAATATGCTTGCTATAATTGTTCAAAAATGAGCTTAAAATAACTTTTTTGAAGATTTTCAGTCTCTCCGTTTCAAAAGGTAGGTTCATTCAGGCATGCAATTCACTCTATATTGTGTAGAATCTAATTTTGCTTGCTATTTGAGGGCCAAAAAAAAAAATCTCTATTTCCTTGCAAATGCCTAAAATATTTGGGGGGGGATATACCACTGCAATTATTATCCATATTTAAGTCAATAACACTCAAAGACTAATTAAGATACGGCAATGAAATTCCGTCCTCTATCGCACTATACTACTGTCTAGAAGCTATATAGGTTTCATATATATAGATTTAAAATTGTTAAAATTACAATGCTATAAATATGTACTCTTACTTGGAAGAACTCAATGCAATTGTACCATTTCCGGCACAATTTTTCCAATTCTAAGCTTCATTGAGAAACAGTATATATTTTTTATAGATCATAGATAAACTATCTTGGCTGTAATAGTGCATGAATGATGTCAGTTTAATAATAAGAATTTTGAATGGGACAAAAAGAAATATTTTCTACAAATTTAATCACTCATATCTTTCTTGTTTATTATAAGAAACAGATACTATTGGGTGGCTGGGCTTATTACTGTCCCCATTATATAGATTAAAAAGAAAAATGAAATGCAACGATTTTGAAAATTTGTGAAAACAATTATCGTAAGGCCATTTTTTAGCTTTTGTAACACAACCATAAAGTTCATTTATCAATAATCTATCTATTTTATACGTACAATTATATGCATTCTAATAAAAAAAAATCAATTTTGTATTCAGGGAAAATATTAACGAAATAAAAGCCTTGACTTATTGTTGCAGGCAACAATTGAATAGAGTATTTTTGGGGGGTAAAATGGACTGCAATTATTACCGCTATTTAAGTCACTAAGACTCTAAGACTAATAAAGATAAAGCAATGAAATCTTATTTCCTATCACACTATACTTTTGTCTATATGCTGTTACATTTTCATGTAAATATACTAAATACTGTTAAGTTTATAATGCTCTAAATATGCACTTTTTCACGGAACAAATCATGCAAAGGCACATTTTGAAGCACTATTATTCCAAAACTAAGCTTTTATTGAGAAACGGTATGTATTTTTATAGATGATAGAGAAACTATCTCTATTGAAATTGTGCGCGAATGATGTCAGTTCCAAAGAAAAGAATTTTGTAGGTGACTCAATAATTTTTTTAGTTATATTTAATCACTCAAATCTCTTTTGTTTATTAACATTAAAATTTTACGTTGGGTTTCTGTGCTTAGAACGGCCGTTACTGTATACTCTAAAAAGATAAACGAAATCCAACGATTTTGAAAAAATAAATCAAGAGGTCATGTTTAAGCTTTTCTAACACAATCATAAAAATCATTTAACAATAATCTACCTATTCCATAGGTGTAACATTATTCATTCTACAGAATTCAAACATTCAATTTTGTATTCAAGGAAAATGTGAATGAGATATCAGCCTTGAGTTATTGCCGCAGGCACAATTTGAAGACAAAAAATACTACTCTTTGAAAGGCTCTATCTCGGAAACCCAAAATGGTAGAAAGAGTCACAAGGTGTCATTTAAACCAGAATAGGTCATTCTTTATATGATTAGAGCCATTCATATTTTTGTCGTTAAAGTTCGTTCTTATATGTGAAAATAGGGCAAATTTGCTTGATTTTTCAACATTTTTGGATGTAACTCCGAAACTTATTCATCGATGTTTATCATATTCATAACAACGACGCAAAAGGACTTCCCTCACATCATATCCGAAAATCAGACTAATCCAAAAAACATAAGTCACTCAAACACACTTGTGAAAGTTTGGGGTTTACTTGTCAATATTTGAAGTCATAAGAGGGGTAAGACTAAACAATGTCTCGACGATCTTTTTCTTGACAGGATATCCCTGGACTTCAATTACACATAATTTTTAATAGCATTTCCACACTTAGGAAAAAGTTTAAAATATTTAATTAAATGCCCCAATTCAGCTCCTAAGTGCGAAAAATATTCATTTTCAGAAATCATTCATAGGTACAAAGTACCCTTATTTTATATTCTTTATCTCGATAACCAATCGTTGTTGAGCGACCCCATTAGTGATTCTTAGACCTTTAAACTATTCACTCGGCACCCGTCATGTAAAAGATTTTGAATTGTTATAACTCTAAAAAATTTCAACTGATTTTAATGAAATATACTCATATGACGTAATAGTATAATATCTCTAACATATGAAAATATCAGACTGATCTGACATATAGCAAGGGTGCACTAGTCATAAAAAAAAAAAAAAGATTTTTGACATCTAGCCCCCTTAATATTTGTCGGATAAATTAGATTTTTCACAAGAGTATAGATATTGTACTCATACGCCATCTGTGTGAGTTTTATTACAACTGGATAAAAACTAAAAATCGCTAATTATTTCCTAAGGTTTTAATTTTTTTCCTCATTCCCCACAAAAAGTTTCGTTACTACGTTCCCGACAATATAGCATCATTTCTATAGTTAATTTGCGGTTTTTTATATTTATTTTTTATTTTATGCTATTTGAAAGAAAAAAACATTCAAAAATTTCTATAAAACAAAATTAAACCCAAAAATATATAAAAAAATATTCTATATAGTCGAGCACGAACTAACGAAACTTTATGTGGGTGATAATGAAAAATAATTAAAAATTGTAAAAAATATTAGTGATTTTTACAATTTTTATCCAAATTTAATTTCATTTTTACAGATTGGATATTAGTACAGTAACCATTATGTACTACAAAATCAAACAGATCCGACAAATATGAAGGGTGTTGGATCAAGTTTTTTGAAAATACTATAGATACAAAAAAATCATACGCATTAAAATTATAGACTTTACAAAATAAAAAAAATGGTGTGCCTTTAGTTTAAAAATCTGGCAATTAGTTTACCATAAAACGGCCAAAAATTTTAAAAAAATCGGGCATTAATTTTACATGAATCCCCCAAAAGGGGCTTTTTTCTAGAATAAAAAAACTTCTGAAAAAAAAATTATAGACTAATAAAATCTGAAATAGCCCTTTAAATTTTTTGAGGACAAACGGTTTAACAATACAACCCAAAAAAAATAGATTCCTAATATGTCATAATTTCCATTATATGCCCCCAAAGGTATTTTTTTTGTAGATAAAAAAAAAAAATTAAAATCAAAATTTAGATCATAAAAAAAATCTATAAAAGTATTTTTTAGTTTAACATCTGCCAAACAGTTTAGCAGACAAAACCCCAAAAAGATTATTCTAGGGCAAATATTTTACTTTACCCAAAAAGTGTCCCTTTCCCCTTATAGATCAGAAAAAGCACATATTAAAATTATAGTCAAACATTCAAAAAAATTCTCTATAATTTTATAATTAGGGCAAAAATTTTACAAGATAAAATTCAAACTTTATTCCAAAAGCGTATTTTTTCCCTTAACCCCCAAAAGGGGGCTTTTTTTTTATAGATAAAATAAAAATTTTAAATTTTAAAAAATGTAACATAAAAAGATCTAAAATATTTTCAATATTTTTCAATCAACAAAGGGTTTATAACAACCCAAAAAATTTTTCAAAGGAAAATATTTAAATTTTACAAAAAATTGTGGCATTTCCCTCCCCTTCATTTTCCTAAATTTTTTTTCTTTCTCTTACCCTTTTTTGATTTCCCTTAAGCCGAAAAATTAAATCGAACGAATTTAAAAATTTTGAAAAAATAAAAAGGGCCATTTCTACTAAAAGAAAAATAAAATAATTCCAACGATAAATTTTCCTCTCTCATACGAAAAATATATGCATCTAAGAAAAACCCCTTCAATTTTTAATTTTTAAAGGGGGTGGAAAAAAATAAGCCAGATTTTTGACCGGGAGGCACTATTTGAATAAAAAGTCCCATGACCCAATTTAAATCACTAGCACTCAAAAATGAAAAAAAGATACGCATTGCCATTTCTTCTCCTTGCTCAATATACTACTATTGGCAGCTTTGGTTTCAAGGGTTTAAAAAAAAAAACTGTTAAAATTTACAATTTTCCCCAAAATATGGGCATAAGGGGTTTTTTCTTCAATTTATGCTACATATTGACGGCTTTGAAATGAAAAGCCTATTTTTGGGTCCTGACAGAGCTAGTGCACAAAGCTATAGGATAGGAAAGATCGCCACCCAGGGCAAACCCTGGGATTCAGGCAACCAAAATACCCATCTGGTTAGGTAACCAGGCTACACTTAGATCTAAAAGAAAAAAAAACACAGTCTGGCAACCCCGGCCCAATCCTGACAGGCCGGCTGCCCGCCAGCCGGCTCGGAGCCCAAAACCTCCCAAAATCATCCCCGGGGAGGGGCTGAAAATTTGGGGGGGAAAGGAAGGGGGGGGGCCAAAGGCCCGGGCACAAAAGCTCTGTCAGGGCCCCAAAAAATAGGCTTTTCTACTTCAAACCTTTCATTTTGGTCCCCTTAGAGTAGTGGAAGCACCTCCCATTTGGAGACGGGGAAAAGAAGCCCCCGACCCCCGGGGGGGGGGGGAAAGAGAAACTGCCAAGAACATAACGATCCACTATATATTCACCCAAATCAACGGGAGCAAGGGGAGGCCGGCGTCCACCACCCCACCCCCTCCGGACGGGGGGAGCCCGGGGAAACACGGGGGAAGTCCAGACGGAGGGGGACAGTAACGAGCCACGAAGCCGGGGCCCGTACCCCACTGTCCCCCTTCCCGTACCCTCCCGGGGAGGGGTGGGGAGGAATGCAGAGACGAGCAACCCCCCGGGACGTCTGGCGCGGGGCGTACCCGGATCCCCGACCAAATTTGACGCCCCGGAGCCGGGCCGGGAAATCCCCCTGGTGGTGAGGGGACACCATGCAGGATCGCGGAACGGGAATGCAGGTCCAAGCCCGGGCCGGAACATCCAGGAAAACCCGGGGGCCCCCAAAACCGGGCACAAGGGGTTGCGGCGTCCCCAGAAACCAAAGGGGAAAACACGCCCTTTTTGGAGACGGTGGTCCTGCCGCCTTTTCTTACCCGCCCCTTTTGGGCGAGGGGGAAAGGGGGAGACAGCGGGCCGTCCCCGAAAGGTCGTCCAGGGGGGGAAAAACGGTCACGCCCTCAGCTGAGAAGCCCAAAACCCCCGTAGCCAGGGGCCACCAGGAACAAGCCTTCTGAAGGAGGGAGGTCCGGCAGCGTCGGACCCAAACGGGTCCCCCTGCGGAACCGGGAGAATTCTCCAGGGACCAAAGGGACCAGGACGACGGGGAGGGGATTTTTGGTGAACAAACCCCCTTTTCAACAGGGTCACAAAAGCCGGCCGGGCCCAAAAACCCAACCGTATTTGAGGGGGTCAGCCAGGGCCGCTGGGGGAGTGGAGAGGTAGCGGAGGCCCCTCCCACGGTCGGGGGGCCCAGGAAGGGAGGAAATCCGGGAGACCGATTCGAGACGTCGCGGAGGCCCTTGAGTTTAGGAACGCTGAACGGCCTTCCAGTGGGACTGATACTGTCTCGAAAGGGACGGGGAAGTGCCCCCAACATGCCCTCCGCTACCACGCCGAAACCGTCCACGGAGAGAGGTACGGAAAAAACCCAGTGTGTAGCTTCAGGGGGGAAAAAAGCGGGCCCGGGAGCCCTCCAACAAAGGGGGGGCCCCTGGGGAACCGGGAGGGACCCCGGGCCTTTTCATTTGGGAGAACCACGGTTGCGCCGGGCCCAAGAGGAGCCCCCCATGGTCACCCTGCCCCTGTAGGAGCGCGTTTGTTGATCCTTCAGAGGACACGGTGCAGGGACCGGAAAAGGTAAACTGGCGCCACCTTTTCCCAGCTTCCGTGGGGGGTCCGGGCCCCCCGCAACTGCCCGGGTCCCCCCCGTCAAAAAAGCTGTATTGGGGCAAGCGGCGGGCCAAGGGTTCCACCCCCGGGATGCCCCATCCCCGAAAGAGAGCCGAAAAAGCCTCCGGGGCAAGCTGCCACTCCCCGACGACCCCCGGGAAAAGCGAACGGCGTGGGCCCACACATTCTCCACTCCCGCAGGAACCTGCAACAGATGAAGGTGGAAAACGGCCGCCAGCCGAAATCTCTCCAAAAGGGGACAACGAAGGGGGGATCGGATGTCCTTGGCGGGCGAGACGTGGACCGCGACCGTTGCCATCTCGAAGCAAGAGCCGTCCTTTTCTGGGTAGGGTTCGTCGGAGGAAGAGAAAGGGATCAGCAGCCCCCTGACTTGATGTGGAGTCTGCGCTCCCCCCCGGCCCACCCCCAAAACCCCCCGGGGCCGTCGAATTGGTGCCCCCCACGTCCGACGCTCCACATCAGAAGACCGAGGGGCGGAGGAGCCCCCCCGTCCACGGGGAAAAACCGCCCCCCCCAAACCCACTCTTTTCAGTATGTGGGGCCAGGGGAGGAAGGGGCCGGAGCAATCGCGGGGGCCGCACCGGAACGGCTTGTTTCACCCACCCAAAAGCGAGGGAGACGAAGGCGCCTAGGGGAGTACTTCTGCGGCGAAGTGAGGACCCGAGAAGGGCCTCCAAAATGCCTCTTTAAACAAAAAATGGGGACCCGAGCCCGGAAGGGGCTTTGATGAATTTTGGCCGCATTTTCACCCGAGATGGGGGACCGCAGCCGAAGGGGGAGTCCCATTGAAACCCCGCAAAGTATGGGGGGAGAGGGGGTAAGGAGGGACTTTCCCTTTTTGATAGGAATCCTCTCCCCGCACCCCCAAAGCTCGGTACAGCATGCGAACCGCTTCCTCTGAGACGGGGGGGACACCACCCAATCGTCCAAATAATGAGGCAATTCACCCCTGCAGACACCTCCCTGAGCCACCCCCCTTGGGTGAGCCGCGTAAAAACCCCTCGGAGCGATGGAGGGGCCCCGAAGGGCTCTGGTAAACTCCCAATGCCCCGACCCCCCCGGGAAAGGGCCAGGAAGCGCGGGAACCGAGGATAAATGGGGACATCCATAGGCTCCTTGAATCGGGGGACGCCATCCAGTCCCCTTGCCTCAGCCAAAGGCGGACCTGGCCAAGGTCAGCTAGGGAAGGGGGTTCGCACAAATCCTTTAGGGGGGCTGGGGGTCCAAGAAAAGCCCCCCCTTCAAGAGTGCTTCTTGGGTAAAATGAAAATGCGGAAAGAAAAACCTTTCCCCGCGCCTTTCTCCACTCCCCCGGAGGAGTGCATGTCCACACGTGGGCGGGAGCCTTGGAGCCCGGGGCGTCCAAAGGAGGTCCCCGAAGGGGCGGTGGGGAAATCCAGGGCCAAAAAAAGACCGTTTCGGACCACCCTGGCGGCCCAACCTCTCTGCGGCCGGCGCCCGAAACCCCGGACAGGGGGCCCGGGAAAGGGGGGCTCAGAAGCGAGAGCGACCCTTGGGGGAAAAGGCTTGGGACAGTAGCGGGCCCGAGCAAAGGCCCAAACCCCAGACCCCTATCCCCGGGAAGGCCCACCCCGACTGGGACGACGAGGATCCTGGGGCCATCCACACGGGGTGACCTCCTGATCCCCCTCCCACGGAAGAGCCCCGACGAACCTGCTGGACCCCCCCCCCGGAACCCCCCCGGCCGAGACGGTCGGGGGGGCCGGATAACCCGAGTGACGGTGGGGGGGATTGGGGGAGACACGCTCAAGGAGGCTCCGACAAGACCTCCAAATCGAAGGACTAATCCGGAAATTGCTTCGATTCGCTCGGGAAAGCCCCGAAAGGCCCGCGCCGAAGACCCAAAGGGGAGGACGGCCCTGTAAATGGCAGGGTGGCCCGTCGGGAGGAGGGAGGGCCGAACGACCGGCGGTCGACAAAGCCCGACAGACCCCGACCGGGGGCCGGGGAGAGGGAATGTGATCCCGGCGAGGGAGGAGAACCACTCCCCAGCTGACTGAAGAAGCAAAAAGAAAAGGTCAACAGGGGGGCGTGTTGCCGCTCCTGAAAGTCCCGGCGAAAAACTCCTCCTTCACCCGGGTTGGGCCCGCCCGCCCGGGAGGTCCTTGGGAGAAAGCCGGGACAACCCCCCCAGGGAAAACAGCCCTCACCACTGGAAAACCACCAGAGGCCGGAGAACGGGATCGGGGCCCAGGACGGCGAAGGCCCCGGTTACACTGGTGACCCGCTCTCCACACTTCGGCAAGGCCAGGCCGGCCTTCATCCCGGGGAACCGTTTCTTTCCCCCCGAAGAAAGCCACCGGGATCCTGGTTCCCCCCACGCACGGGAACCATCCTGTTCAAACTAGGTCAGCCCGTAGGGGGGCCGACATCCCCAAAACGGCCGCCGAAAAACCCCGCTGCTTTGGGGGACGTTAGGGGGGGGAAAAAAGGAAACCCCCGGTAGAGGTAGCTCCTGCCCCCCCTCCCCCGGAGCGGCGCACCCCCAAGTCGGAACTGGGGCCCCCCGAGCCGTCCCCCAAAAAACCGGGGGCAACAAGCCGCCCGTCAACCCTCTCACAAGCAAACGCGGTGGCATCGTGCCCAGGGAAACGGGGCGGAGGAAGAAGGGGGGAGTCCCCAAGGCATCCTCCGCTGCGGGACGAGGGGAAGTCACCCAGAAAGGGACCCCAGAAGAAAAAGGGGGAGGAAGGGCCCGCGGACGGAAACCAGGGGCGGAAGTCCCCCAAAACCCTCGTCGCTTGGGCACGGTAGGCACATCCCTTTCCCCGTCGGAAACCAGGGATCATCCCGCTACCCAACTGAAGGGGCACCGGTGAGAGGGAAGCAGGCGAGGGACCTGCGACGCCCCGGCGTCGGGAAAGGGACCCCAAAATTAAGTGGCCCTCCATTCTTTCCCTAAGGAGTTCACTGAAATCATCCAAGCCGACAACCCGGAGGTACGGGGTGAGGGGGGGGAGGGGCCCCGGAGACGCCTACCAGCCCCAGGACCACAGACCCCCCCGGGAATTCCTCGACCCCGGGGTCGCGGTCATGGTGAGAACGAGGGGGACCCCCCAAACAGCTCCACCGTCAGCACATCGACGCAGAGCTCATGGAAGCAGAGGCAGGGGTCGGGAGGTGCGAGACGAAAGGAAGGGGAAAGGACACTTTGGCGAGGCCCGCCGAGAACCCGAGACCGGTCCCCCAGGACGGGGGGAAGTGGCTGGTTAGCGAGACTTCAAGTCTTCGAAACCCCCACTCCTTGGGTCAGAAGGCCCGCCGGGATAGCAGGGGACCCCCTCCTCGGAGGATGGCCCCAGCCATCCCCCAGCATTCCGGGCAATCGGGGGGACAAAAAAGGGCCGCAGAAGGACGGGGCGTGTGAGGACAAGCTTTTGGCCTCGGGGGCAAAAGCACCGACACCCTGGGCCCACAATTGATCCCCTGGAAAAGAAGGGGAAAAAAAGTGGAGGGAAAGGGGCTAACCAACACGAAAAGCCCCCCAAACCCCCCCCCTGATCGCCACACGCATGCCCCGACCCCAGGTAAGTGGAGGTCGGGGGGGGGGGGGGGCACATAGCACCCGGGGCCGTCAACTCCCCCACCCCCCATGGGAGGGGCCGGGCGGGGGACGGGGGGAAGGTTTGGGGACCCGCAAGAGCGACGTAACCATCCGCCCTCTCACGCACAAAGTGGCAGCCAGGGGCGTGGCAAACCGGGGCCCCAAACCCCCCGCACCACCCTTGGGAGGTGGGTGGGGGGTGGGGGGTGCCCGGGTGAACAACGTAAACCACCGCCCATCTCTTACCGTGGGAGACCCGGGGCCCCCAAACCCCCTGCCCAGCACTTTGGGGGGGTCCTTTTGGGGGGGGGGGGGGGGGGGGGCTGGGAAAAATACGTAACCATCCGCCCATCCAGCTGACACGTGGGAGACCCGGGGCCACCAAACCCCCCCCCACCCCCCTTTGGGGGGATCCGGGCGGGGGGTGGGGCGTGGCTGGGGGGAAATACGTAACCCTCCCCCCATCTCAGCTTACCGTTGGGGACCGGTGTCGGCCGGGAGCCCTGGCGGGGAAAATAAAGCCCAAGGAGAAAGGGGGAAAGCCCGCCCCTGGGCTACTTAAAACCACAGAAAAAACACCACCATAAAATATATTTAAGACACGCTGGGGGCCCCGGCCAGGGTAAAATAAAATACACCATGCCCGTGAACCCCACGAAAGGTTAGAAGCAGAAGGGCAAAAACTTTACCACACCCACGTAAACCCGAAAAAAGCAGGTGCTTACCATATGGGGCCTGGAAAAAAACAACACGTGTTACAGGGGACCACAGGTTTTTGACTCGATAAAGGAAAATAAAATAGGGGTCCGACCCGGGTGGCGGACAGCCGGCCTCGTCGGGTTGGGGCCGGGGTTGCCCGCTGTGTTTCTTTTTATTTTAGATCTAAAATGTACCTGGTTTCACTAACCGATTTGGGTATTGGTTTTCCCTTATCCCCGGTTTCCCTGATTGGCGATCTTTCCCATCCTATACTTAGGCATAGCTCTAAGGGACCTAAAAATATAATATATATTTTTTTTTTTTTTTTGACACTCAAATACAGGCAGCATTGGATTTACACAATAGAGTGAATTGCATGCCTAATTCACTGCCTGAACTCCTCCCTTTTGAAAAAGGAAAAACTTTGAAAATCTACAAAAAGTTTTTTTAAGCTAAAATTTGAACAAATTTGAAGCACATTTTTCTTGCATTCTTTATATGTTTTAATATTTGAGGTAGATATCCCTTACTTTCTAAAAGTATAGCGTAATTCAAATCCTATCATTCTTGGTGCGTGAATGGGTAGACCCTTGAATCGAGAAAAAAAAAAACTGTTTTTATTTTTCAAAACCCCGGTCCACTCGAGCTCGTTCTGTGCACAATATTTGGTACGTCAATGATATCACCAGTAAAAAGAACCCTCTCCGTCGATAAGTAACTGAGATAGAGGGACAAAGTGTAGGATAATCAAATTGTAGGAGTAACCCCTCTCATACTTTTTTACATACCCAACCGGGCACTAATTAAAAAATTTCCCCAAACAATGCCGTCTAAATGCAACCCTTTGCAATCCCCAATGAAGCTTAGTTTTTTAATAATAGTCATTCAAATATTTTATTAAACCGATTTTTTTCAATTTTCAGCAGTCTGCACTCAAACCCCCAATTTACATATGGATGAGCTTATTCTATCATATAAAAGTTTTGATAAAATGATAGGCAAAAAAATAAAATAATAATTCATGCCCAAAAAAAGTATATATGAGACGTTATAGGCCTATATTAATTATTTATAAACATTAGAAAATATATTTCATTATTTCCAATAAGTAAACTATTCGGTGACCGGGGTATGAATTAGCATGGTATGAATTGTCCGGGGTATGAATTGTCCGGGGTATGAATTGACCATGGTATGAATTGTCCGGCACATACACATCAGTAGTGATGCTATAATTCGTAATATTTGGCGCCTGGTGACATTATTGCAGCTGGCGACTATACTGTTATCTACGGTAGGGTTATCACTATAACTGTCCAAGGTAAAGAAAATTTTTCCTGTGGAAACACTGAGGCAAAGTGTCCGTAGGCAAAGTGTCCGTAGGCAAAGTGTCCGTAGGCAAATTGTCCGGTAGGCAAAATGTCCGGTAGGCAAACTGTCCGTAGGCAAACTGTCCGGTAGGCAAATTGTCCGTAGGTAAATTGTCTGTAGGCAAACTGTCCGTAGGCAAACTGTCCGGGTACCGGTGTACATATAGTACGTATATTCTATGCACCTATTTCAGCCGAATTCATTCTTTGGTACTAAATAGATTGGTGAATCTGTCATATAGGCTTGTAAAATGTTTACTCCACGAATGGGGACAAGGTCTAGAGTGCATATTGGCTTGTAAAGTGTTTACTCCACGAATGGGGACATGGTCTAGAGTGCATATTGGCTTGTAAAATGTTTACTCCACGAATGGGGGCAAGGTCTAGAGTACATATAGGCTTGTAAAATGTTTACTCCACGAATGGGGGCAAAATCTAGAGTGCATATTGGCTTGTAAAATGCTTACTCCACGAATGGGGGCAAGGTCTAGAGTGCATATAAGCTTGTAAAATGTTTACTCCACGAATGGGGGCAAGGTCTAGAATACATATTGGCTTGTAAAATGTTTACTCTGCGAATGGGGGCAAGGTATGGGGGAATTTTTGTACTCCGTAGTGTAGTGGTTAGCACGCTCGGCTCACAACCGAGAAGTCCCGGGCGGAGCGATGACAGATGGGTGGTCTTTCTTAAAACCCGAGCCCCTGTCCGCCCAGCAGTGAATGGGTACCGGGTGTTAGCCGGGGGTTTGTGACCCCCCTCCCGGGGTGGTGGCTTCGGCCAACACTAAGCTGCAGTGGTAGATCACTACGGCTTTGAGGAATTATCCTCTAAACAAACAAACAAACAAGGTCTAGAGTGCATATAGGCTTGTAAAATGTTTACGTTATGTTAAAAATTTAAGAAAATCGAAGAAGGGGATGGTGAAGGTCAGGTTGGGTTAGGTCAGGTTGTAATAGAAGTATTTTAAGGGGAGGGTATTTAAAAAGTTGACTTTAGCCTGTGCGAGCTTGGACACGTTCCACATCTCTAGTGTGGACGCCTATTTCCTAGTAATGATGCTAAGGACATCACTGAAATGTCTGAAATCACTGTTCATACACAAAAACAATGTTTTTAGTTATATATGGGAGTTATTAGCTAGAACAATACCAGCGCTTGGACAATGTACGTATATGTGGCCTAGATGAGGAGAGGGATGAGATTGAGGATGTAGTGGAGGCTAAGGTTATTGAGCTAGCCTCTGAAATGGGTGTAGCTGTTGAGGTCTGATGATATATACATATCTCATCGCTTGGGTAGGCCCCAAGGTGGTAGTAGGCCAGAAATTGTAAGATTCTGTTATAGGAAAAAGAAAGAATGAAATGGTAAAGAAAAGAAGTGAGCAAGAAGAAACAACCCAAAATATTCATAAAGGATGACCTAACACATTGCAGAGCTTCAATGATGACAAAGGCCAAAGAACAGCCCAATGTAAAAAATATTAGTTCAAGAGGTGGTAAAATATTAGCATGGTACACAGACAAAGATAAACCAGTAGAGCTCAATAACCCAGATGACATATATCAAATTGGCATTACTGGCGAAGGACAGACTGGAGAAAGCTGCGATTAGATCACCTTTTAACCTGTACTACATAGGAAAGAAGAGAAACACATTACATTATCCATTGCGATGCTGAGTGTGACATTCATCATAACCTTGACATTATTCCCACAATCAAACTATTAACCGTCCATCAAAAGCGTCTCTACTAACGTTAAATGTATGTGGCATAAAGGGTAAACTATTATCCCTTGAGTTTTTCGATTTATGTAGGCTTTATGACATTCTTTGCATGTATGAGACTGGATGTGATGATGTTGACATGAGCAATATCAAAAATATTATGGAAAATATAGGTTTTACCATATTTAAAAATAGGCATGAACTATGTAGATATAAATATGTTGGATTATTAATAGCTATAAAAAAGAAAGGTAATACAACCTGGAAACCTCTGAAGTCAAATTATGATGTATTTATCTAGATTTTGATTAATAAGAAATGCCTACCGTAGATAACACTAAAGTCGCCATGACAAAGCTTTTTTTCGATGTACAGACGTCTGGTGGCGTTAATACTTATATTTCTACATCCATGATTTCAGGAAAGTTAAAGGGGCTATCTGGAGAGTCTGTGTAATTTTGTGTCTTCATCTGTATCATATTATGGCTATAAATGAACAAATTACAAAAATATCACCAGACTGGTGACCTACATACAGATCACCAATTAGTGTTTATGTTCTGAGTGTCCTTCCGCCGTCGTCGTCGCGCGAAAAAAAAACGAGTAGCGAAATTTGAAACCGTACATACTTGCAGATACAAAGCATAAAACAACACTGAAACAGGGTACATTATACAGTCATGATATAAACTACTGTGTATCGTCTTCAGTGGCACATACAAATCAGTAGTGATGCTATAATTCGTAATATATGGCGGCTGGTGACATTATAGCAGCTGGCGACTAAAGTGTTCTCTACGGTAGGACTGGAAAAAACATATGTTTAGTTATGTTTATGTTCCACCTGTTAATTATAGATATCGTAAGGTTAATGATTTTGTAGAGTTATATAACTTTCTTTTTGCTGGATTATACATATGATGATTATCTCCACATTTTATGTGGTGACTATAACTCTCATACAGGAACCATGGACGATTATGTAAAACCAAGTAAAGTTGATGCTAGTACAGATGCCTTTGATGTATATCTTGCCTTGAATTAGTTATAATAATAATAATAATAATGATATAATAATAATTTTAATCTCGCCCGAAGGCATACATACAAAAAACAAAGCGATAAGAACAGACCAAAGAGTAATCTTAAGTACTAGAGCAAAAACAAAAAACAGGAACAAAGTACAGGCACATTAGGGGACATAGTATCAAAGTACATAGAAAAGCATACATGGACCCTGTACTACCCCACATTCTGCACAAACAGCAGACCCAGCCACCGCTGTTGTATAGGTCCACATACATAGGCCGAGCTCTGCCTGACAGAGGTGATGATGGAGTTCGTAGAGAGCTCCACCCTACTCCTTAAACTGAACACGGAGTGTCGACGGATTCACCCCGTTCCTAGCGAAAGCCAGGGATGAGCTGCACCACCTGGGCAGCCCCAGAAGCCTCTTAAGGATGTCATGGTGACAGACCTTAAGGCGGTTTATAGTGGCCACCTTGTACCGCGACCACAGCGAGTTGCAGTATATAGAGTAGCAGTGACTCCTGAATAACTCCATCTTCACCTCTCTGCTACAGTAGGAGAATTTCCTCTATAGAATATTTCCCACAACAAGAAGCTAGGTGGTCTGCTTGATGATATCATCATCATCAGTCATGTCGTGGGATATAACATGGCCTAGGTATGCGAATCTATCTACAAAAGTGAGGGCAGAACCACCGAGCCATGCTGTTTTCAGGTAATTCACCTGAGCGCGTGCCGGTGATACTACCATGCACTCTGTCTTAGTGGTATTGTCAGAGGTGGGCATTCCGCAATTTTAGTCCGCAATTCCGCAATTCCGCAACTTGCGGAATGGTAAGTCGGTTGCGGAATTGCGCAATTATAGATGCCTGAAAAAATTGCGGAATTGCGAATTGCGGACCTCAAAAATTTTAAAGCGCAATCGCAATAACTTGCGGAATGGGTAATTCGGTTGCGGAATTGCGCAATTACGGATGCCTGAAAAAAAATGCGGAATTGCGGGTTGCGGACCGCCAAAATTTTGAAACGCAATCGCAATAATTGTGACGATCACCACCTTCAAAATGGCAGGTGCCCGCGCGAACTTAAGTTCCCACCAAATATGGTGGAGACGACACTGCCAACGGCCAATGAGCCTTGTTTTTGTCGTCCAAGCACCGTCTTGGATTACGAAGACCACTCCAATAACACTTGCTGAAATGTGTGTTATACTGCTTTGTGATATTGTTTGCAATGTTTTGGACTGATTATTATTTCGGCCCCTACCTAGCTTGTTGTGTTTTTGTCGCAGAAACCAATAAGTTTTCAATTGCGAGAAAAAACGGTCTTCGTACCAAGACCAAGCAAGCATCGTCCAAGCATCGCTAGCTATTGTAGCTAGTGTAGCACAGTCACTCACTCAGTCAGTGCGTTCTTGGACTTGGGATTGAGAGCGTGTACGCTCACTACGCTGGCCGTGTGTGTGATTACTGATTTATCCTACATATACTGTTGTTGTGTTAGTCAAGTACTAAGATTGCACAAATTAGACAATAGACACTGGTTACTGGCAGTGGTTAGTGGTTAGTAACCACTAACCAGTGTTTATTGTGGTTAATAAACGGGTTTATTAACTTATATATAGGATAACAATAGGCTTAATAAACGGCTATTTTTGCTTCTGTCTAATTTGTAATTTCAGTAATTTCAAATGTGTCTTATATTTTGCAGATTGTGCTCATATAATTAAAGTTTAGTAAACGCTAATTATATATGAGCACAATCTGCAAAATATAAGACAAATTTGAAATTACTGATATTACAAATTAGACATAAGCAAAAATAGCCGTTTAATTACTAAACACCGTTTATTAAGTCTATTTTTGCTTCTGAAAATTAGCAAATTTAACCAGAATGGACAAGTTTGTGTCGCCATCTCCGTCGCCTAGGAGTAGGAGTATGAGTGTGGATACACTGGATACTGATAGTGTTAGAAGTGGGGATTGTGTCAAAATTGTCTTGGAGGCTCAGGATGATCTCCCCAGCACTCAGCCCCTCAGCCAGAGCACTGAGCGTAAGAGCAGGCAGGGCCAGGAAACAGGTGGAGAGAAGCTTCCAGGTAACTTGAGTCACTTGGACAAGTAAGTTATTCCTTATCTATTGAGTATTTAGTAAATTTTATTTGGTCAATTTATAGTTTCACCCAACCAACGATTTTCTGATGTGCCTTATCGATCTATAATAATATAAGCGAAAGTGTGTCTGTCTGTGTGTGTGTGTGTGTGTGTGTGTGTGTGTGTGTGTGTGTGTGTGTGTGTGTGTGTGTGTGTGTGTGTGGTATAGGTTCCGCCCCCCGTGGCGTAATCCCATCATATGGCACAGTTTTGGAACCGGGTCGACCAGGGGAAGGTTTTAAACCCCCTTATAGGATGATGCGATCACTATTTTTTTTTTTTTTTTAGCAGCCTATTAGCGAGAATTGTGAAAAAAGATGTGGGTTGCGAGAATTAAGGAAGCCTTGATGTAGGGTGATGGGTAATGGGTGAGTGAATGGGTGGGTTGATGGGTGATGGGTAAGTGAATGGGTGGGGGGTGATGGGTGATGGGTGAAGGAATAGGTGAGGGGCCCTCACCTATTCCTTCACCCATCACCCCCAACCGATTCACTCACCCATTACCCCTCACCCCTCACCAGGGCCGGATTATCCTATAGGCTAGTATAGACTGCAGCCTAGGGCCCCTCAAGCTTGGGGGCCCCAAACCTGGGGTCCCTGCTAAAAGATTTCCATATATAATTTTTTTTGAAAAATAATTTGCATTGCTGAATAATTCATTTAACTTAAAATAAAATTACAAATAATTTGAGATAAAGGGCCCCTGTTTGAGGCCCTTTATTTGAGATAAAGGGCCTCTGTTTGGGACCCTAGCTGTAAATCATGGGGCCCCAGTCCATGTTTGTTTATCATCGTGCTAAACACAGTAAAACACTTATTTGTGAATGTAGCGCATATATTGTTTTTCAGCTCACTTATTTTGCTATACAATGTAAAAAAAAATCAGGTGCGGGCGAGTTAGAGGGTGGCTCCGTCTGAGGGGGCCCACAATTCAATTAGCCTAGGGGCCCCAAAAGTCATAAACCGGCCCTGGTGGGGGGTGATGGGTAATGGGTGAGTGAATGGGTGGGGGGTGATGGGTAATGGGTAATGGGTGAGTGAATGGGTTGGGGGTGATGTGAAATGGGTTGGCGTTAATACATACATTTCTGCATCCATGATTTCGGGAAAGTTAGAAGGGGCTATCTGGAGAGTCTGTGTTTGGTGGGCCGAAGGCCCACCAATAGCCCTCCGCAGTAGCTAGCCAAAAAGTCCGCCCGGAGGGCGGCTTTGCGGCTAGTAATAATATAAGCGAAAGTGTGTCTGTCTGTCTGTCTGTCTGTGTGTGTGTGTGTGTGTGTGTGTGTGTGGTATAGGTTCCGCCCCCCGTGGCCCAATCCCATCATATGGCACATTTTTGGAACTAGGCCGACCAGGGGAAGGTTTTAAGCTCACTTACGAGATGTTCCAATCCCTTTTTATTTCTTTTTTTTAGCAGCCTATTAGCGAGAATGGTGAAAAAAAGTGGGTTGCGAGAATTGAGGAAACTTGATGTAGGGTGATGGGTAATGGGTGAGTGAATGGGTGGGGTGATGGGTAATGGGTGTGGGGTGATGGGTGAGTGAATGGGTAGGGGGTGATGGGTTGGGGGTGATGGGTGATGGGTGAGGGAATAGGTGAGGGGTGAGGGTAATGGGTGAGGGAATGGGTGTGTGGTTAAAATCTATAATAATATAAGCGCAAGTGTGTCTGTCTGTCTGTCTGTCTGTGTGTGTGTGTGTGTGTGTGTGGTATAGGTTCCGCCCCCCGTGGCGCAATCACCTCATATGGCACATTTTTGGAACCAGGTCGACCAGGGTAAGGTTTTAAGCCCACTTATGAGATGATCCGATCACTTTTTTTTTTTCATAGCAGACATTTAGCGAGAATTGTGAAAAAAAAGTGGGTTGCGATAATTAAGGAAACCTTGATGCAGGGTGATGGGTAATGGGTGAGTGAATGGGTGGGGTGATGGGTAATGGGTGTAGGGTGATCTGTGAGTGAGTGGGTGGGGGGTGATGGGTTGGGGGTGATGGGTGATGGGTGAGGGAATTGGTAGGGGGTGATGGGAAATGGGTGAGTGAATGGGTGTGTGGTGATGAGTAATGGGTGAGTGAATGGGTGGGGGGGGGGTAATGGATGAGTGAATGGGTGGGGGATGATGGGTAATGGGTGAGTGAGTGGGTGGGGGGAATACATACATTTCTACATCCATGATTTCATGAAAGTTAGAAGGGGCTATCTGGAGAGTCCGTATTTGGTGGGCCGGAGGCCCACCAAACACAGGTGGTGGGCCAATAGCCCTCCGCAGGAGCTAGCCAAAAAGTCCGCCCGGAGGGCGGCTTTGCGGCTAATTATATATATAAAGCGCATCAGAAAATCGTTGGTTGGGTGAAACTAAAAATTATCCTTTAATCTACTAGTTAAAAGCTAAAACATAGAAAAATTGTTATAAAGGCTGAATAAAAGGCGATATATATCCAATATATATTTGATTATTTGTGAACACAGACATCACAGAGAGCGGCCTGCGCGGCGATTTATTTAGTTAACGCTCATTTTTGCAAGGTACTACTGCATTTATCAGAAAACGAAATATATCAATGGAAAGCTAATACAATTCTGCTTCTATTGATATCTTCCATGTAATATGTTGCCCCACAAAGTTTTACATGACGATGCGCTTAAGTGAATTTTAAGTTCATGCATATTTCTTCAGAGTCTCATAATGGCCTTTATTTAATGTGTTTTACTGTGTTTTATGTGATAACCTTATAGAACAAACATTTCCGAAGATAACAGTATATCCTTTATACATGTATAACATGATATACTGCGGGGTCATGCCTTGAGAGCTTCCCCGGTCTTGGGTGAACGAAGAGGTCCTGGCGCTAAGATGGCGCCCAGTAGCGTTTAACATAGGGCCAATGAATGGCGTTACCCTCTTTCATATAGAAACCCTAGTCACCTAGTGATTACTAGCCAGTAGACTGTGAAGTGTAAAAGTAAAGAAAAAGACTATAAGAGACAAAGACTTCATTGGGAATGACAAGTAACAAGTATAAACAGATACAATAGGAATAGAGAAGTTTTAAAAATAAACACTAATAAAAAGTCTTGAGACATTTTTTTTTTTAATTGTAGGTGTTTAAGAGTCTATAGACATTTTCTGTTTTAATTGTAGGTGTTTTGTTTTAAGTATAGGTGTCAACATTAGTTTGTGGAATTGCAGGATTGCGGAATTGCGATTGCGAAAAGGCCTATCTGAAAAAAAATGCGGAATTGCGATTGCGGACTGGTGCAGGTCGGAATTGCGGAATTGCGATTGCGGAATTGGAAAAAAAATTGCGATGCCCACCTCTGGGTATTATAGACAATGTCATGCTTGGCAGCATACACCTGACACACATTGATAAGGTCCTGCAACGCATCCGCAGTGGGTGCGAGCAGTACCATATCATCAGCATAGCTCAGTGAGTTGATGCACCCATCATGTATGTGGCAGCCGATACCTGTATCACGAAGGTTGGCACTGAGATCATCCGCGTACACATTGTACAAGTAGGGGGATAAAATCCCCCCCTGCCGAATCCCATTGGCAGTACTAAAGGACAGCGAGAAGGAAATACCCCACTTAACAGTAAATTTCTGGGTAGTGTACCAGTACCTTAATAAATTAACATTGTACCCAGGTGTATCCCTGACGAGAAGTTTATGAAAGAGCTTCCAGTAATTCACTCTGTCAAACGCCTCTCTGGCATCCAGGAAACACAGATAAACAGGGGAATTTCTGGAAGTGTAGTAATGAATGATATTCTTCAATGTCCACACACACATCTCAGTGCCAAGGTCTTTCTTATAGCTGAACTGATTGTCCAGTGTATACAGGTAGGCCTCAAGACGATGGAGCACCACTTTCTCCAGCATCTTGGACAGGGCGGTTGCTATGGCAATGGGCCTGTAATTGCCAGAGCTAGCAGGGTCCTTCACTTTGCTCTTAAGTAAAGGCACTATAAGCACTGCCAAGACCTGACTGGTATGTACTGATGGCAGACACAAGCATTGATGAAGAGACAGAGCCAAGTAACCAGGCTGGGGGGCGCATACTTAAATGCCCCAGATGGGAGCCCATCCATACTTGTAATGCGATTATTACTCGCATTGAGTTTTGTTTAGCCACTGTCCCTATTATGCCAGTCATTTCCGTGTTCTTACTTTCATTGTGGTGTGAGTTCCAATGTTATTTTGACCAGGTTCTCTTGTATTCGCTTATGTTCATATAGCACAGTTGGCATTTGTGACTTATGTATTTTAATAGGAAATATTATTATATTATGAATAATTGATATGTAACTTTGTGAGTAACTACGTACGACCATATGTATTTTGTAGAGTTCTGATTGTAAAGAGTTTGAAGGAAGAGCGCGGAGAAGGTATCAACAAGAGAAAGGCGGGTCACTGAAACGCTCTGCACCTTTTTATCAAGTTATCAACTATCATTCATATTGTAAGACACTCTAATGAATTAACAGGGTGTAGAAGTGTTGCCAGGTTGCCCCGTACGCCTAAAATACTTTGTGGATTTATTAACCCCTTGTTTGGGTCCAAGAAAAACGGGTACAGTGGCGTCGAAGTTTGATACTATATTGTTCTTTATTATTTGGTTTAAAATGTAAATGATGTTAACCCTTTCTTGTATTATTTTACCTTTTAAAATTGGTTAGTATCAATGCAGTAGTGGGGGGTTAATGACTTATATGTAAAAGGTAATTTATGCTATTTTAAGTTTTAGTCAGCTTTTGGGGGGCCCTTTTGACATTTTATTTGTGATTTGGGTGCATGTGATCTATTTTTAACTGTTGGGGACACAGTGATTTGACAGTGGCTATGGGGTTTATTATCATGGTACAAATTTGGGGCCCCGGTCCTACAGTTTGGAACAAGGGAAAATAAAACCGAGTTGCTCATATTGTTTCACGCCCCCGGGATAGTCAAAACGTTCCATTCAAACAACAAGATGCCCCCCATAACTGATTTGGGCTTGTGGGGCGTCTAGAGGGACAGTCGTGGGAAAATTTCAAGAAAGTATCAGTACTGACGAAAAAAGTAAGACTGGGAAAAACATTGAATCTTTGAAAGTAAAAGGGGAAAGTTTAAAGGAGCCTTCAGTGAACTTAAAAGGGCCTACATGAGACGTTTTTTGGGAAAAGTGGAAGGTGAAGGGGAAAGGGGAAACAGTTTAGTACTAAACTTAAAAAGAGGGGGAAAACAGTATAAATTAGACGAGACAATGAAAAACAGAGCCTATGATAGGGTGTTGACATTACGTAGAAAAGAAAGACAAGAAAGGGAACAAGTACCCAAAGCGGGAAAAACATGACACTAAAAGTGAAACCTATAGAACCCCCCGAAATTTGAGGTGACGTACGTCAATACCGATTTTTTCGAAGCAATACCATAAATAATGACAGACACTTAGGGGGAAGAGTGCATTTGCTTGTTTTCAGTGCTTATCGGGTGAAGCACTGAATCTAGTACAGGGGGTAAAAGAAGACTTGATGAAAGTTTCGTGCTTGAAAAAGATATGAGACCTTTGACTAACAGATTGTTTTATTGCGTTGAAAGCCCCAAAAAATAAACCCAGAAGGAAATACAGCTAAACGTAGAAGCAGTAGAAGAATATAAAAGTGTTGGACTGATATGCAGAGAAAAAATTTTGGAAGAGCAAATGTCAACTGTTTTGTGATAATTTAATTGAGAAAATATTGCCCCAATCAAAAATGTGAGTGGACTAAGAAATAAAAAGTTTGTCCATATAAAGAAATTTTTTGAATAATAGATTATCTAAAGAAAAAAGGGGAACTCCCTTGATTAAATGGACAAAGATGTCGGAATACCCCCCGTAGTACTAAAGTTCCTTTCAGGTGTAGACTAGGGAAGAAATAATAGGTCATAAAAAACCTTTTAAAAAAAAAATTAAAATTAAAAAATGAACACCAAGCAAACAGGGAAAAGATATTGCAAAATTTACCAAAGCAATGATGAGGGTGGACCTGCTGAAACCCCCAACCCAACCATAACAGTCATAATCCAAAATTTTGCGGTATCACAATTCGGACCTCTTCATCAATCTTGCAACACATTTCATTTTTTAGAAACCAACAGCTAAAAGGAATTTTAAAGAGAAAGTATAATTTTTTCATTTTAAGGATGGGACATGTTCCAAAAATTGTTCTGAAAAAACGTACTGTTACATAAAACCAGGAAATGGAAGTTTGGGTAAGCTTCATCATCCAAAAAAAAAATTTCACTATTATGGTTCAAAATAACTCTCACGAAGTGAACATCGATATTAAAAAATCTGAGACTCAACATTGCTATGATTGGGAAAAGTGAACGTAAGGCAGTTAAATAGTAACTTTTTTTGATTGGTAGTACAAAAGCCTGGGAACACATCGTAAGGCTCGGGAACTTGGTTTATGTGGCATCCCTTTTATAGTATCACAATGACTACGGGGAAATGTTAGTGATGCTATTTTCACTCAATTGATAAATTTCCATGGTTGATGATAGGGTGATCTACTTAAATACAATGTGTGGGGATGATAAAATTTACATCGGAAGGAGCCCAGTGCACATGAACAGAGTCCTCCACTTTAGAGTTTCTCCATCTTTGGAGTTTCTAGACCTCAGGGAAAGAGATATATTGATTGGGTGATAATGCAATATCATTCCAAAGCGTTAAAAACTGTGGGGAAAATTACAGTAGAAAGGGCCCCCCTTTTGGGTTATTGTAAGAGGATCACACCCAGAACTCAAAGTTGAATGTAAGGATATTATAAACTAAGTAAATCATATAATTAAAACATAAAATATAGATGAAATAAAAGGGGGAAAACTGCGGGGACTTAAAGGAAGAATTAGATAATTTTTTACGTAGATCATTGGGCCCAAAAATTGCGGGACCCCAATTAGTAACTGTAGTAATTGTAAAAAAAATGCAATAGAGAAAGGCACAGACTGTAAAAGAAGAAGATGAAAAAAAATTTAATTCTCAGGGGATTTGTTTATCGAAGAAAGGAAAGTATGGACTGCACGATCCCCTGGTTTAAAGACCCCTGCAGCTTCCCAATATTTTGGCATAGCATTAATGAAATTTAAAGGAATGAAAAACGGTTGAGGAAAACGGGGGAAAAATTACAGAAAAAAATACAACGAAAAAATTTGTTGAATACTAGGGCAGGTTTTCGAAAAAAATAGTTAGGAAGAAATTAATCAATAAAAGGGCCCTGGCACTAAATATCCACCTGAGATCTTAAAACCAGACCAACCCCACCCCCTACTCGTTTTGTGTTAATGTTTCGTCTCATACAAGGGTCATGCCTTAAATGATTACTGGGCAAAGGGCCCTAAGTATTGAAAAACCCTTTTTTGGCCCTTTTACTAGATTCAGAGAAAAACCTGTAGCATTTTTTTGGGGACTATCTAAGATGTTTAATAGCATCAGACTATCTAAATTTTTGACAGTCTGTACACAGGTTTTTGGAAAAACCCTTGAGGATCGTCCCCCAGACACTATGCCCTCTCTGCTGTTCTTTGGGGGACTTTTGTAGTCCAGCAATTCTGTTTTAGCTATGAGACAAACAGCAGAGAAGTAAAAAGAAGAATTTCCTGCAGGGCCAACATTGCTTAAAGGGGGACATTTACATGGATGATTAATTATAAACATAGCACGGAAAACACGACGGGGTTATGAAATAAAAAAGGATATTGAGTTCATGCAAAAACAAAAAATTTTCACATAAAGGGAAAGGGGATTATAAGTGGAAAGTCTCAGGTGGAAAATAGTGTTGATGATCCGGTAATGGGAGAAAGGGTCCGGGAGTTGTATGGAAATCAAAGGGAAAAGGAAAAAATTTTTACGAGGGAACTAACTTAGCAAAACGGGGGACCCCGTTTTCCCCTGTACACATGCAAGAACTAACAGCTTGAAGAGGAATAAAAAGGGGGACAAACAAAAAGGCGAATTTTAGTCAGATACAACCATATTTGATGCCATGGGCTTTGTCCCCCTTTTCATATGTGGCAATTTACTGATGAGGGACGTTTTGTATATGCTGATGAAAATGGACAAAAATTTGACTGGGATGCCCCCTTAACAAAGGATTTAAGGAAAAATGTTACAATTTTTTCCAGATTTTCAAACTAGAAACTATCAAAATCCCTAGAGTATTAGAACTACCAACTTTTTTTTGGACCAACCTAATTATTTTCAATGATGTAGCCCCCCCCGGGCATATTCCGTTGTGCGTATGCACTTTGGCGGGTTGAGGAAGAAAAATACGAATCCGGGACTATTGCTCAAAAGCAGACTTGCCCCCGATGAGACGCCAGACTTTTCGAGTTTGGGAAATTTTGGCAGTTTCAGTTTTAGGCTCGCCTCCGCAACACAATAATTAAGGAAAGAAACATCATATTTGATAAAGTGATCATTTTTCTGCTTGAGATTACTAGCACAGATCAAAAAAGGAACCCTAAAAGCGGGGAACTACGTGGCAAATAGAGTTTCAGAAATTAAAGAAAAACAAATCAAAAGGATGAATGGCATTGGATTTTACTGCAGTCAATATACGGACTGATGACCCGGCCAAATCGCAGTCGATTTTGGCCCCGAGTAAAAACTGGCAAAGTGGGCCGACTTCTAACATTCCAATATCAATGGCCAACTAAATCATTCCATTAAGAAGGGGAAAAGACTTTATCAACACAGCGAAATAAGAATTCAATACAATAGAGTATGGGATGTTTACATAGACAATTTTAATCATACAGGAAACCATTGAGTTACCCCCCCCAGAATAAAGGTCAACCGTCAGCTCATTCTTTAAAGGGGCGTCGTTCTTCCCCCATGTAGATCAGTGAAATATGTGGAAACAGATGGTCAAGCAGCGCAAATTCCATTACAAAATAAGTGGCAAGTAAGGTCAAGAGATTTGGTCCCTTTTGTAAGGATGGGAATTGTAGTGGGATCAAAAAAATTGAGCATGGGTAAAAAAATAATTACAAAAATGAAGCTTTCTTTACTCCCCACTAAAACAAAGCTGACTGATTTATGCTCAAGGATGTTCATGATGAGATCAGGAGGAGGGAATCTCTTTGTGCAAATACAAACTAATTTTGGATCCTCAAGCCCGGAAATTGATAAAGCTACTAAAACTCGATGTATAATATGCAGAAAGTTAGAAAAAGGAAAAGATAGGACAGAGCAGGGACTTTTCCAAAAAGGGAAAACTAAAACCTTCACCTGCCTTTATCAGCAGCATTTGACTTGTTTGGCCCCTTTAACGATAAAGGAAACAGTTTAAAGGGGAGATGCAGAAAAAAAATTATGGAGTTGTAATAAACTGTCTCAGCACAAGAGCAGCATATGTTTACTTAGTCGAAGGGATGATGCCGACAGTTCATAATACACTTCGCAGGTTCATAGATTTGAGGTTTCCCTCGATCAAGATTTGATTGTGGTTTCAACTAAGAGAAATAAGGGGTAGTTTTTTGACTGAAGACCGGGAAAATTGTCACAATTTTTGGGCGAGAAGGGGGAATGGAGTGGAATTTTCAAAACAGCTGATGCCCCTGGGAGAATGGAGTCAGAAAAGGGAAGTTTTGGGTTAAAAGGGGTTTTGATAGAGTAATTTGGGGATACTACCTTAACTTTTTGGGGAAAATTTAAATCAGTGATGTTTGAGATGAAATATCTTGAATGAAAGGCCACTAGGGATGAAGAATGGTTCAAGCAATGGGTAGAGGGCTTTTCTTTGTCCAAATGACTTTCTCTTGGGGCGTGCCCGCGTTCAAGCACCAAAAATATTATTTGCCAGCAATATAATAAAGGACTAGACAGAATTTCATTAAACAATTTTAAATTCCTTCGGAGAATGTGGATGTGTATTACTTTCCCAATTTAAACATACAAAAAAAAATGGATTTTGAGAGGAGAATCTAAAGGTAGGAGTGGAGTTTTTTTCAAGACAGTAAACGCTCTGAAAGGTACTTAAAAACTCTGAAATGAGTAAAGTTATGCCCTTTTTGGGGTAAAATCAGATCGAGATTTTCCCAAAAAAGATATAAAATACAAAAGAAAAATGGTGAATATGAGGGGGAAACAAGATAGAAGGTAAATAGATCTGTTATAAAACTCGTTATAATATATTAAAATTATTATATTATTTTCATAAACTATTCTTCCAGTTGAGGAACAGTAAGTGCCCTTTTGGGGGGGCGAGGTAATGCGTTATTACTCGCTTTAGTTTTTTTTAGTCACTGTCCCTATTATGCCAGTCATTTCCATTTTTGCTTTTTTTATTGGCTGGGAGTTCCAAGTTATTTTGACCAGGTTTCCCTTTTATTTGCTTATGTTATATAGCCAGGGATTTGTGGGCTTATGTATTTTAAAGGAAAAATTATTTTATTATGAATAATTTATATGTAACTTTTTGAGTAAACGTACGACCATATGAATTTTTTTGAGTTCGATTGTAAAAAAGTTGAAGGAAGAGCGCGGAGAAAGGGATCAAAAAGGGGAAAGGGGGGGGTCACGAAACGCTCTGCACCTTTTTTTCAAATTATCAACATCATTCAATTGTAAGACACTAATGAGTTACAGGTGTAGAAGTGTTTCCCGGTTGACCGCTACGCCTAAAAAAATTTGTGGAGTTATTAAACTCCTTGACTTTGGGTCCAAGACAAAACTGGTACAGCTGGCGTCGCAAGTTTTGAGTTAATATATTGTTCGTTATTATTTTGGTTAATTGCTAAGTGATGTTAAGTTATTAGTTTAACCCTTTTGATGATGGTTATGTATCAATGCAGTAGTAGGAGGGTTTAAAGACTTATATGATATAGTTAAGTTTTTTGCTATGTTAAGTTTTTATTAGTTTTGTGGAGGTCCTGGAAGTTATTTGTGTATTTGAGGTTGCATTGTGATTTATTTTTAAAATGTTGAGGTACACAGTGATTTGACAGGGCTATGTGGTTTTTATCAGGTACTAAAGGGGGCCCGGTCCCACAGGTTGGGAAAAATGGAAATAAAACCGGTTTTTTCTACATTGTTTCACTGCACCCGGAGAATAAAGTTACAATACTCAAAGCTCACTGGAGGAGAGGTTTGCAATATCCCCCCCCATTTTCCCCGTGATCCACACTGCGGAAACCCTTTCAGCGACACACCACGCATCCCCCCACGCAGGGGGTTCTCATCTCCTCGTCCCTCACAAGTGAGAATGCCCCTTGAAATGTTCTCCCCACTGGAGGGGGATGCCCCCCTCCCCCACAGCGGATCCACCCCGGGGGAAGCGTGTGTGAGCCCGGTCAGTTGCGCACGCCACGCCCAAAAATTAAAGGAGCATCAGATGCCAGCTTGTCGCCAGGGGCGGGCGCGAAGCTGGTGCTCATGTGACTTACACCCCCTGAAAATGAGGTGGGGAATACACACAACAAGCTGGTAATACCAGCTTGAATTGGCCCTGGGCTCCTATCCCCTCAGCAAAACCTTACTATCTATCTATCTACTATCATCTTCTATCTATCTTATTTACTTCTACAACTCTATATATATATCTCCCAACTACCCATATATCTATATCTATATATATTTTATCTATTATCTATCATCTATCTATCTATCTATTATCTATCTATCTAATATCTACCCATCTATTTTCTATCTAAGCTATCAAATTTTTAAATATATATATATTATCTAATCTCTCTCTCTCTCTCTCTTCTCTCTCTTCCCCTCTCTCTCTCTCTCTCTCTCTCTCCCTTTTCTCTCTCTCTCTCTCTCTCTCTCTTCTCTCTCCTCTCTCCCCTCTCTCTCTCTCTCTCTCTCTCTCTCTCTCTCTCTCTTTCTCTCTCTCCTCTCTCTCTCTCTCTCTCCTCTCCCCTTCTCTTTTCTTCCTTTTTCTTCTTCTTCTTCTTCTCTTCTTCTTCTTCTTTTTCTTTTTTTTCTATTATTATCTATCTATTATATCTATCTATCTTCATTTTCTACTCTATCTATCTATCTATCTTTTTTATTATATTATTTATTATTATTTTATATCTATTATTATTATTATCTTTTTTATATATATAATATATATTATATATTATATAATATTAAAATATATATATATATATTTTATTTTTTTATTATTATATATATATATAATAATATACTTAAATTTTTAAAATTATAAAAATATTATTAAAATAATAAATTAACTATATTATAAAATATTCTTCCCCCTTTCTATTTTAAACTACCAATAAATATATTATATAATTTTTATGAAGTAGCCATTTAAAACGGGTTTAACAAAAAATAAATTTGAAAAAAAAAAAAAGACGTTTTCCAATGCCCCAAAAAAAACATGCAAAAATTTTGTGGGGGAAAAGTAGCCTTTAAAAACTTGCGTTAAAATAAAAAAGGATGTACAAAAAAAGGGGAAAAAGACCCCCCCAATTTTTTTCAACCACAAAGAAAAAAAAAAAAAAAATAAAAAAAAAAAAGTATGGTAGGTTTTTTGGGTAACAATTAAATTAAAATAATTGTTAAATACAAACCAAATTTTAAAGCTAAAAAAAAATACAATTGTAATTACAGAAAACTAGCTTTTTGGGCGGAGGTTCGTTTTTAAACCCCTGGAAAAAGACATGAAAAGGAAAAAAAAAACAAAAAGCAGAGGTGGAACAATAGCTAAGAAAAGGGGAAAATGGGCTTTTGTTTGAAGACCCCCAATAAAGAAATACAATATTGGGGGTATGTAAAACATCCATTGGGGGAAGTTTTGGGGGGGGTTGCCCTCCCTCTGGCCCCGGGGGAAACCCCGGGCGGGGGGTTTGGGCCCCCCTTTAAATTGTTTGGGGACCCCCCCGGGGGCCCCAAAAGTGGCCCTTTTTTCGGGCTTGCATAGATATTGGAGATACCACATAAAACCAACTTTACATGGCCAAGTACATCCCCCAGAGTGTAAAATGACCAATGCCAGACAAATAGCCCTCTGTTTTGGCCCTGCCAGAAGGGCCAAAAATGAAGGGCCAAAATTTCGAGCTAGCATACATATTGAAAATACCGATCGGAACCACTTTTACATGAATGAGTATATTCCCCAGAGTAGGAAATGACCCATGCCAGACAAATATTCCTCTGCAATGGTGCCGCCAGAAGCCCTTAAAGTAATCGTCCAGACCCAATTTTTTTTGCCAAATTATGTTGAATGTACATTTAAAACACCTAATGCATAAAAATAATTGATTTCCAGGCCTTATTTCCGTAAAAACAAGACTTTTGTAAAAAGCGCGCGAAAAAAAATGTCTTCCCTCCAACAGGGCTACGCATGTTATTGATGACGTCACAAAAGGAACGCTCCCATGTAAACAACACTCGTCTGCCTCCGTGAGACCTGTCGGCAAATGTTATGATGAGCGATTGTACTTCGGTGTCAGACAGTGAATCTGTCGCTTTGATAGATTTAGAGAAACGATGCTCATCAATCTGAGCCCCGAACTAATAAACGCGGGCTCGCGTTATGAAAAAAACAAACCAATTTGAGGGCCCCCCAAAACCCAAATTTTTTTTGGCCCCCGGGGTACGAGGTGGTTTGAACAGGTGTTAGGGGACCCTCTGAGGTTAAAACCTACAAACACACCCAAACCTTCTACACACACACCACCACACTACTACCACACACACCAAACCTACTACACCCCAAAACCCACACACAAAATACTAAAACACACACACACACAAACACTACTACACACACTACCCCAAAAACCCTACTACACCCCAAAACAAACAAAAACACTACTTCCCCCCAACAACAACACCCCAAAAACACTACTACACAAAACAAACCTACTACACACACACAAAACACTCCTCCCACACACAACCCTACAAACAACATCACCTCTACGCACACACACCCCCACAAATCCACACCCCCACTAAAATACTACCCAAAACACACAAACAAAAACACTACTACACCCCCAAACAATTACTACCCCCAAAACACCCCACACACACACCACCACACACACACACCCACACACACACACACCCACACACACACACCACACACACCCCACACACACCCCCACCCCAAACACTACTAAAACACACACACAAACACTACAAACGCACACCCACCCCCACAAACCCTTTACCACACACACAAACACTCTACACACACCCCACCCACACACACACACACACACACACCCCCACACACACACCCACACACACACACAAAACACACAACCCCCCACCCCGAAAACAAAACCCCAAAAACCCCACTAAACACACACACACAAAAACCAAACACTCTACACAACACACACAAAAACCACTACAACCCCAAAACCCCAAACCTACCACACCCCACCCACACAAACATTTACTACACACATACACAAACACAAATACCCACCCCAAAACACTACTACACACACCCAAACCTCTCCCACACACACAAACAGTACTACACACAAAAACCCCTTACACCCACACAAACACACTACCCACACACCCCCCCACACTAACTACCCCCCCACACACACACAAACACTACTTCCCACACACACCCCCAAACACTACTACGCCACAACACACCAAAACACACACCACACCAACAACACTACTCCACACACACCAAACACTACTACCCCACCCAACAACACTACAAAACCCCAAATTAAAACAAACACTACACAGCAGCCGGAAGGGGGAGCCCCCCCTTTTTTGCTACGTCACCGAGCCGTGGCGCATCGTCTCCCCAGTTGCCATGGGGGTTTTTTTCCAAAGATGGGGGAAAATTTACAATTTTAATTGCGGATTATTAAAAACGGCTGACGGGATGAAGAAATTTGACAACATTTTTTTGATCCCACTCGATAATGGCTATACTCTAACTCCCTCAAATCAGGAATGATGAAATGGTCTGGACGTTCTACTTTTAAAGTGCCCCCCCGCCCCCCGCCACTATCTAGGTTTAGCACAAACATTGAAGATCCCAAATTGAACTAACTTAGATTAAATGAATCCCTTCCTCGGGTGGGAAATGCCCTACCAGCCCAAAATTTTTCCCTCTGAAGGTGCCCCCCAAACCCTTAAAAGGGAGCCCCACCCCCCCCCGCAACCATCTAGGCTAGAAACAAATATTGAAGATTCCCCAAGGAAAATAACTTAGATTGTTGATACTTTCCCCCAAGTGGGAAATTTGACTCATCCCGGGACAATATTTTTCTGAAAAGGGTGCCCCCAAAACCCCTTAAAAGATGAGCCCCAAAACCCCCGCCACTTATCTAGACAGCACCACAAATTTAACCGCACAAAAAAACTGAAAATTAATAAGTATTTTTTCCCCGAGTGAAAAATTGGCAGATGCCAAGCAAATTATTGAAAATAGCCTTATCTTCCCCTTTTCCCTCAAAGCTGAACTCAAAATTTAAATGACCCCTTGTTTTTGTCCTAAAATTGGGCGGGCTCCGCCCCCCAAAAATTTACATCCCTAGCATGGCAAACATGGGGGCCCCAATAAATTTTAGAAAGATGGTATGTAGAAAACTAGGAACCACATTTTTTCACCCAAAAAAATGTATTGACCGAAATATAAACTTCCAACAGATTTAAAAACCCTTCACATAATTCCCTTTCACAAGGTGACTATACGGGAAATTATTTTAACTGAAACATAAAGTAAAAACAAAAAAAGAGTAATTAAAACGGGAAAGACTAAAAAGGTAAAAGTTTTTTTTTTGGGTTAATTTTGGGTTTATTTTTTGATTGAATTATTTTAGGTAAAACAAATATTAAATTAAGCTAGTAAAGGTTATTTTTTATTTTTATCAAAAAGTTGGGTTTATTTTTAGGCGGTTTTTTTCAAAATTCCCACACACTTTCAAATTCTTTAAAAAATTTTAAGGGGCCAAATAAACTTTGAAAGGTTTTAAATTTCTGAAAAACCTTCTATTTCATTTTTTTCACAAAAATAATAACCCCCTTTGGAACGGGGGAAAAGGGAAACCTGCAAAAGGGAAAGATATAGCCTAAGTTTCAAATTTTTTCTGTGGCGGTCACCATAACGGAAAAGACCCTAAAACTTTTAGCAAAAAAAAATAATTTTCTTTTAATATTTGTACAAAATATTTTAAAAATTTATTACCTATAAAAAATATTCAGTAATAAATTTAGAAAGGGGCGGGAAAATTTTGGGCCACGCAAAGGAATGTGAAAAATGAAGGCTTGAAATTTCTAGGGTTTCCCCTTTTTACTCTTAAAAGGGTGACATTTTTTTGAAGTTGTATGATCCGGGGGGAAACTTTTGGTTTTGGGTTGGGTTTTTTTGGGCATTTTTAAACTTTTTTGGTTAAAAATGTCGAGAGTATTAGTGCCAGCCCTGCAAAAAATACCCCTATTTTTTGGTGTGTTATTATTTATGGAGCTGAAAGACATAATTTGTTTTTATTACTACCATTTCCCTACTACCTTCATGTCAAACGGGAAGGGAACACAAAACCCCTGGATTCCCTACCCTACAAACCTAGGCCCCTAATTTACCTAGTTTTCCCAAAGTGTCCCTTTCTGTACAGTGACCCCCAAAGCTAAATCTCTTCTTTGTCGATTTACAAAGTTTTAAAACAAATATTAGCTAGATATTTGCTCCCAATTATGTTTTAAAGGGGTTTTAATTAAAATAAATTACACACAACCTCAAATCAGTTTAACATCACTTTGTACGTATTTATAGGTATTAGTCAATGAAATTTTTTGCATGGGTTATTCAAATTCAGTTATGATTTTTGATTGCGCATATTTTTTCGGGAAATTTTTTTTTTGTTTTGGGTTTCGAAAATTTTTAAGACTTTTTTGGGAAAAAATTTTGCACCCCTGGAACCATTAAAATTTAGATTTGAAACGGGGGGGGCCCAAAAAATGGTGTTAAAAAACATGCCCAAATACCCATTTTGAAAGGGGCTTCGGGGCGGCCCCATTGCAGGGGAAAAATTTTTCTGGTAGGGGTTCTTTCCCCCACTCGGGGGAATGTACTCATTAAATCTAATTTTGGGGTTCCCAAAACGGTTCTTCAATTTTTTGTTGCTAGCCTGGGATGAGTGGCGGGGGTCGTAGGGTTTTCTTTGGGCTTTTTGGGGGGGCACCATAGCAAGGAATATTTGTCTGGCAGGGGTCTTTTCCTACCCCGGGTCAATACTCTTCATGAAAAAGGGGTTTTCGATCGGTATCTTAAATTTTAAACTATGCAAAGCTCGTTTTTTTTGGCCCCTTCATTTTTTGGCCCGTTGGCGGGGCCAACACAGCGGGCTATTTGTCTGGCTTTTGGTCTTTTTAACCCTCGGGGGATGTACTTGGCCCTGAAAATTTTGGGCTTTATGTGGTTATCCCCCAATATCTAGGGCTACCCGAAAAAAAGGGCCCAAATTTAAAGGACCCCCCCAGGGGTTTAGGGTCGCCGTAAAAAAAAAAAATTTCCCTTTTTCTCAACTTTATAAGGCCAAATTTTCCAAATGAAAAATGGAATTCTAAAAACTTTGACCTCATTCCATTTTTGTTTTTGACCCTTTCCCTTACTATGCAAAATCGCATTTTTAAGCTAGGTTTTGCATATAAATATTAAAGCCCAAAATTTTTTGCATAGCAAAGAAAGGGGTCAAAAAAAAAAATTTTAAAATTGGAAAACCCCCCTTTAAAATTCATTTTCCTAAGAAAAAACCCTCCCAAAATTTTTCGAAAAAATCTATTTTCCTTTTCTTTGGAAACCAAACGGGAAACCAAACCCCCCAGGGTCCCCACGCCCCAGGGTACCCCCCAGACGGCCATTTCAAAGCATCCCACGCTACCCTGAATGCCCCCATCCCCCAATTTTGGGTTCCCCTTCTCTCTGGGCTAAACCCCCCTGGTGCTGGTCTATTCCCCTAAATAAGCCCAGAAAAAAGACAAACTAGCAGGAAAAAAAGAAACTCCATTCCACCCGGTCCCCTTCATCATCTTTTTTTACAATTGCCAGTAATCTATCAAAAAAATTAGTAATAATAACATAATAAATTGTTTGGTTTAATAAAAAAAACAATGAAAACCAATAATAAAAAAATAATAGGGAATCATAAAAATTTTTTTTTTTATCGATAACATTAAAAATAATAACAAATATATTAAAAACAAAAAGGATAATAAATAAAAAATTTATTTTTAAAATAAAAACAATCATCTCTATCCCAATGGCATAATAACTAACTAAAAAAAAAACAACAATATTATGCAGCAAAGACAATGAAAAAAAAATAGCATGCATTATTAGGATTTTTTTAAACCCAATTTTTTCATTGCGCCATTTAAACCGGGATCAAATCCTTTTTTTCAATTTGGGAGGACCTGAAAATTTGTTCGTATCAAAGATGGTTTTTTCCCCATCCGTATTTCCGAAGGCAAGTACTTTTTATAGTACGTTTTTTTTTTTCCCGAAAACCTCCCAAAGTCGGGGGTCGAGTTAAGAGGCAATACAAAAATGTTATTCGCCACAGAAAAAAACAGGGAACGTTTTTTTTATATATATATATATATATTTAAATATAATATATTTTAAAATATTTTTATATATATATATTTTATTAAAATATATATATATATATTATTAAAATATATATATATATATATATATACTTTTTTATTAGGGGGCCAAAACCGCATATGGTAATTTTAAAAAATTGAAATTTTTGAACACCCCTTTGGGGGAAAACTGTCAGTAATAGAAAAACCTTCATGCAAAAAATTAAAAATGAATCGGGTTTAAAAATTTTTTAAAAGGTTTGGGGCCCAAATTAAATTTAAAAACCCGTTTCTAGGGTTTTCTATGTGTTTACCGTACCGAGGTTTTGAAAAGGGTAGGGTTCTAAACAAACCCCTTTCTTTTTTTGAATGGCTCCCTTCACGCGGGACTTTCGACTGTTTGGGTGGGGGGACAAACCAAACCCCGACCCCATCCTCGGAGCCAAAATCCCCCCTCTCGTGGGGACGTGCTCAAGCGAACTTTCTACTTCCACAAAAGTGGAAAAGAAAACCGTCGCCACCAGCGCCGCGGCCCTACCAAGAGGGGCTAAGTTCTGGGGGAAATGCGAGGATCCCAACGGGTGACGGGAAAAAACCGGGCCCTTCGCAAATTTAGGTCTTGGTTAAAACTGGGGGGCGCTCGTGGGAAAAGCAAGGGAAGAGCGAAAGAAAAAAACGAAGGAGGGAAAAGTTTTTAAGGGGCCCCCCTGCGACCTCCCTTTGCGTCGCCCCCCCGGGCCCACGCGATTTCCCCTGATGACGGTCCCGGCTGATCGCGAGTTTTCCCAGCGGCGCAACGCGGAAAGGGGCCCCCGAGGGGGCAATTCAGGGAGCTGCAGGGGGCTGGGGCGGGCCCAGTTCAACGCCGGGATTTACCCTGGCGGCAAGGGGGCGATCACGAGAGGGCCCCGCCCTCGCAGCTGGCCCAACGCGTTTGGGGCTCGCGTCCTCCTCCCCTCCTCGGTTTTAGTCCCGTCCGGCACGCGGCGGGGGGGGGCTGCTCCGTGAGCCGACCGGGGCAAGCCCTCCGAAGCGACGGCCCCGGGGTCACCCGGGCCCTCTCTCCCTGGAAATTAGCGGGGCCGCCCTGACCGGGCCGGCGTGAGCGAAACCGGGAAAACCTCCGATCTCGCGGGGCGAAACCCCCATAGCCCCCGGCCCCCAATCCTCAGGAGGGTGAAACCCGAATGCCGAGGCATCCGCAGGGTCCCGGGGGCCGGCTACCGGTCCCAGCCCGGGCCCCGGAAAATCCCAAAACAAAAAATTTGTCCCTGACCGCTCCTAAACCCTTCAATGGGACGGGGAAGATCCTGCCGGATTGCGACGGTACGCGGGGTTTGGGTCGGCTGGCTATCCTCCCTCCCCCGGGGACCGGGGGTCCAGAAGCCCCTCGGCGTTTTCCCCAAACTGCAAGTGGGACGGAACATGGCGACGCCGGGGGGCCCGAAGCGCTCCAAAAGATTGGGGGGGGCAGAGCGTGTGGTGGCTATTTTCTTTTGGAAAACACCGGGCCCCAAAAACTGCAGCCCTCGCCGGTGCCCTTTTTACCCCGCTGGGCAAAAACTTGGTCGGGGGTCTGTAAGCCTCCCTGCCGGGAAACCCTGTACAACGAAATTTTGCTTTTGGGAAAGGGGTTTTTCTATCTGAAAGGGGCCGTCGTCCCCGGGGCCCCGACATCGGCGGCCCCTTTAACCGAAATTTAAAAAACGTGGGCTTTCATCGCCGAGCCCGCCGGGGCCGCCAACCCCACGAGCTGGGCCCCCCACCCTCCTGAACAACGGGACCAACTTCTGCAGGGGTGGGCCGGGGGCGGGGGCAACAAACCCCCCACCCCCGGGAGCTAAAAGGAGATTTCTGGGGTTTTTTCATCGTCCCCAGTGGTGGCGAGGGCGACGTCCCCGAAAGGTTTAAGTTCCGGGACCCGGGGGCCGGGAAACCCCGCGCGCCCGGATGGCGCGTTCCATCTACGGGGGGAAGATTACGCCCGTTCGCCCCCCAAATGGGGGAGCCTGCTCGCCGGCGGGCTGTCCCCTCTCCGGCCTTTTCCCTTTTTCCCTTTGTCGCTGAGGTCCGGGGACCCGCTGGGTTTGAGGCGCCCCTGGCCCCCCCCTTCGCGCCCGGGGAAAGCTTGAAACTGGCCGCCGACCTCCGCGACTTCCCCGACCCTGAGATCGGCAAAGGGGTGCGTGAAAATCTTCTCCCCCGGGAAATTTTTGGTAAATGACGAGCCACTGGGCGCCCTGGCTTTTCCCTTTGACCACCGCTTTTCCAACCCCCGAAAGAAGGCGCTGGGGGAAGCATCGCGGGGAAAAGGGTCCGGGAACCCCCGAAGCGCATCACTGTCTCCGGGGCGCCCCAAACCCCCGTCCACGCTGCGTCCCTTTGGGGCCCCGGGGTTTCCCGGGGCCCTCGCTCATGGGCCCTCAGAGCGGGGGAGGGGGTTCCTTTTCGAAGGGCCGGGGATTTGGGCCCCGGGGACCAGGGTTCGTCGCGGCGTCCTCGGCGCGTCGCGAAACCCACACGTCACCAACGACACCGGGGGAGCGAGGGGGGGCCTGTTCCAGTCCTTCAACCTCAGCCCGACGAAAACGAGCATCAGCGCCAATTCCTCTTTTCAAGTCGTGAGAGGCCCGTCGCCAAAAGCAAAGGGAAAATCGAAAGGGTTTCCTTCCCCCCGCCAAGCGGGAAAACAATGAGTGGCTTGGGCAAACCCTGATAACCAGAGGGGCTAATACTCGCTCTAAGAGCGAGGGGACCCCGCCCACTGGGGGAAGGGGGGGTCTCAAAAAGGGTTCAAAATTGCCAAAAACACCCAAGGGCGAAAGGGCCCTTTCCCTTTCAGTCCCTATCGGAGTCCCATAGGGGGAAACAAACAAACCACTTGGGGCCCACCTTTAAAATACTTCGATTGCACTCAAATTTTTTCACTGTTTTTTTTTCTCCCAAACCCCAATATTTTCCCCTAAAGGGGCCTTCAAAAAATTTTGACTTCCGTTTTTTTTTTGGGACCCCAAATTTTAAAAATAATATTTTATATATATTTTTTATAATATATTTTATTTTATTTTATATATATTATTTTAATATATATTTTATATTATTATATTAAAATTATATAAAAAATATATATATTAAAATTTTTATTATATAATTATATTTTATTTTATATTATTATGTAAAATATATTATTATATATATATATATATATATTTTATATTAATATATATAATATATATATCCATATATTTATACAATAAAATTTAAAAATAATATATAATATATATATTAATTTTATATATATTTTATTAATAATAATATATTATATATAATATATATTTAAAAATAAGCGAAAGTGTTCCGTGTGTTTGTCCGCTCTAGGTTTCCCCCCCCCCGTTGGGGCAAACCCCTTATATGGACAAAATTTTTTTTTGGGGCCGGGGGCGACGGGGGGAAATTTTTTAACCCAAATTTTACAAGGGTCCATCACTTTTTTTTTTTTTTTTTTTGGGAGCCTTTAAACGAAAATTGTTTAAAAAAATAGTGGGTTTGGGAAGAATTCGAGGTTTTTCCTGTTTTTCAGTTCAAACCCCACTTTTTCGCCAATGTTTTTTATGTCGTTCCCCCCCCCCCAAAAATGAAAGGAAAAAGGTCATTTTTAAAATAATCAGTTGGATTTTTATTGTTTTGTTTTTAGCTGATGCTGTCTTAAATAAGTTTTTATATCCAATGTAATCATAATTCATTCTAACATTAAAAAACAAAATTTCATCGTTGTGTAAAACAAAAAAAATTATAAGGACATTTAAACAAATACCAATAGTGAGGCCTGTTCAATGTTAAAGCCACGTTCTTACGGCTGCAATTTAAAATGAAACTGGGGACATATTGGCCAACTCCGAAAGGAATAACTGTCATTGTCTGGAAACTATTTAAATTTTGGGATCATTTGAGGGGTGCGGCTTAATGGCAACCATATGTTCACCCGTCATGCTGCCAGGGGCCCCGATAGTCGCATTTCAGGGGTGGGCCCCTGGTTAAAAATTAAAATTACGAGACTTGTGTTTTGTTAAATGAACCAACTCTTCTCTCTCTCTTCTCCCCCCCTTTTCCTCTTCTTCTCTCCTCTTCCTCCCTTTTTCTCTCTCCGTCTCTCTCCTTTTCTCTCTCTCTTTTCCCCTTCTCTCTCTCTTCTCTCTTCCTCTCTCTCTCTCCTCTCTCTCCCTTTTTCCCCCTCTCTCTCTCTCTCCCTACCAGATTAAATTTTATGTTTAAATTTTCATTTTTAATTTAATTTAATATATCTCAGATTTTAAATCCCGAACGTACCATTAATACTTAAGAGAGAAGGGAAAAGGGAGAGAGGAGGAGAGAGAAGGAGGGAAGAGGAGAGAGAGAGAGAGAGAGAGAGAGGCACCAAGCCACCACCACCAGCCAGCCGCCACCGACCGCCAGCCCGGAGGGGCGGGGTTTTTTCGGGTATTTTAAAATATATATATATATATAATGTAATTTTTTTTATATTTTATGTATAATAATATAAAAAATAATAATTTAAAAAATAAAATATATAATTTTTTCTATATATAATAATATATATTATATATATATATATATATAATATATAAATATTTTTAAGTGTTGTGTGTGTGTCTGTCTGTCTGTCCGGATGGTGCCCCCCCTGTGGCAAACCCCTCATGTGGCACATTTTTGGAACCGGGGTCGACCAGGGAAAGGTTTAAAAAAAGGGCCCATTTATGGATGACCCAAATCACTTTTTTTTTTTTTTTTAGCAGCCTTTTTGCAGAATGTGAAAAAAAAGTGGTTGCAGAATTTGAAAAAACCTTGAGTAGGGTGATGGTATGGGTAAGTGAAGGGGGGGGGGTGAGGGTAATGGATTGGGTTGATGGTTAGGAATGGGTGGGGAGTTGGGTGGGGGGGGATGGGTAAATGGTTGAATGGTTGTGTGGGATGGGTTGGGTGGTGAAGGGGTTTTGGGGTTTGGGGGGTAAGGGTGAGTAAAAGGGGTTTGGGGGTATGTAATGGGTAGGGGCTTTAAAACATCCCATTTCTACCCCATTTTCAGGAAAAGTTAGAAGGGGCTATCTGGGGGTCTGTTTTGGTGGGGCCGAAGGCCCACCAATAGCC
>JACEEZ010004424.1:156436-161436 GCA_016584305.1 Chionoecetes opilio | reverse complement strand
AATGTTTTAAAAATTGCTCTTATACATGTATCAACTAGCCGCAAGGCCGCCCTCCGGGCAGACTTTTTCGCTAGCTCCTGCGGAGGGCTATTGGTGGACCCTTGGCCCACCACCTGTGGGCCGAAGGTGGGGTATAAATATATATATATTATATAATATTTTTATATATATATATATATATATATATATATATAATAATTATATATATATATATATATATAATCTATATATATATATATTTAGATATATATATATATATATATATATATATATTTAATATATATATATTTGTATATATATACATATAAATATGTATAAATAAATATATATTCATTTATACTTTCGGCATATTAACCAAGGAACGAAAAGAATATTAGTTTTTATATTTTTCAGGGAGGTGGGGCTAATGCACTCTAACGCAATAGTAAGATGTCCCATCGCGTGACTCTTCCAGCTGTGGTCAAAGTAATATCTCGATGAACACTTGCCCTCGTCAATGATGCATATTTAAGGAGCGTTTTGATACCTGTATGAAACAATCTCCCACCATCACTCTGTCACGGCACTCGTTCTCAATAAGGTATATTTGCGTTTTTTGATATCGTACTTTTATGTATAATTTGATCTTCTACATTATACAATTTACTCATAAAATATGTAAAATAATTTTTGTTTTATGGTCTATCAAGAGAGTAGATTTGTGTGTACTTTTTAAGGGTTTTAAACGAACAGTTTGGTATGTCAGTCATCGAAATGTTTTCAGAAACAAACTTTTGTTTTAGAGACGTAAGAAAGTTGCACCTCTATTTTCCTACTGCCATCTGTAAGTCGAAATAAAAAATTTCCCTAAAATATATATACAGCCTTTTCCTGCAGCTCTTTCAATATTAGACAGTTTGCTTGCTGGTAATTAGGGCAATAAGTTAGTTTAGCTGGCGATTAATTTATTTGTATCTGTAGTATGGCTGAAAATTCTTTCAGTCTTATGTATAAGTGATTGTTACTATTTGTTCGCATTGTCTGAAAACATAAATGTAAAAAAATGTCGTGAAAAAAATTTTCATGTTCTCATCGTGCACTAAGCGAAAACTTTAATTATCAACGTTCCTGAGCTTGCCCCAATAAAACTAGTTTTCCTCTGAATCATAATAAGTGCGGTAACATATTATTGTTTGTTAAGCGGATAAATATTTCTATCAATAGTCATTTGTCTAGGTGAATAGTTTCCCATTTTTGAAAACACAAACAAATCAGCCTGACATTTTTGGTATATTTTCGCGCCCAAATGTAGAAACCTGTATTTCATACATCACTGTGTTCTTGATTATAAAAATTCTACTCTTCATGTCTTAATCTTCTTATATCTTATTCCTGAGAGAGAATAGTTTCTTGGACAAAAGCGAACAAATATTTTTCGGTAATATTTTGAGCACATATGTCCTATTCCTGCTGTACGGATTCTGTATATCTCTCTTCTCTCTCTTTCTCTACTCTCTCTATCCTCCTCTCCTTCTTTTACCCTCTCCTCTCTCTCTCTCCTCTCTCCCCATCTCACTTCTCTCCTTCCTCTCTCTCTCTTCTCTCTCTCTCCCCTCTCTCTCTCTCCCTCCTCTCTCTCTCCCTCTCTCTCTCTTCTCTCTCCTCTCTCTCCCTCTCTCTCTCTCTCTCTCTCTCTCTCTCTCTCTCTCTCTCTCTCTCTCTCTCTCCTTCCTCTTCTCCCCCTCCCCTCCTCTCCCCTCCTCTCTCTCTCTCTCTCTCTCGCTCTCCTCTCCTCCTCTTCCTCTCTTCTCTTCTCTCTCTCTCCTCTCTCTCTCTCTCTCTCTCCTCTTCTCTTCTCTCTCTCCCTGCTCTCTCTCTCCTCTCTCTCTCTCCTCCCCCTCTCCCCTCTCCTCTCTGTCTTTCTCTCGAAAAAGTAATGGAGCTATAAAAGGGGAAAAGACGTGCACGACGAAGTCGTGTTTTTCACATTTTCCAATGATCAGATTTGGCTTTAAAATTTGGGCAATTTTTTTTTCATTCGATTTTTATGACACTTAGTTCCTATTAGCTTTCGATCACGAATCTGGACTTAGTTTTTCGAAATATGGTTTTGAAATATCTTTTTGAGCCGTTCTCAATTAATTTATCCCAGTAAACAAATATTTTACGCCTTTTGCACCCGTTTGTTACTATTATCTTGACAATATATGTAAATACATAACAAATAAACATATACAAACCCAGGCTAAACTTACGTAGGACAGAGTAGAAGCAAGTTTCCTCCACCATACGGGGTGTTGCTGCGCGCGGGTTTTCTTTGAGTCCGCCTTAAACGCCTTAAAACTCCAGAATTTCCAACACTTGAATCGGAGTGCCGGAGTGGTACACAAATCGCGAATATGCGTCCGGCTTGTGTACAACCAAAGCCGTCTCTATGTAGAAAGCCTACGTCTGGGAGGCGAGATGGACGGTGACGTCATCATCAGGGTCGGCTCCACAAGTCACTGTCTTGTTCTCGTGCTGCCTAAAGTAGAGAGGGAGCTAACATACGGTACCATAAACATACATCTCTTGAAACTCATGTCCTTTATATTTCAGCCCGTAAGCATGCCAAATATATTCTTCAACTACCCAACAAATTCCTTCATCAATAGAAAAAATATAAATCTTTCTGGATCAAACTTCTCTTGTGAATTGTGGCATCTAGCCAAAAGTATTTCCAACAAAGTTTACCTGCATCTTTCCCTCCAATGCTTCACCCTGATGGCTTCATAGCTGCCTCATCTATTCATAGAGATGAACTCCTTGCTCAAACCTTTGCTCATAATTCCACTTTGGATGATGAAAGGTATTTTTCTCTATCTCTTCCACCCTCTGACTAAAATTATGATGTCTGTTATTAAGATACATTATAATGGTTTTTATATGCCGTCTTTGACCTTGACCTCTGGAATGCTTAAAGTCCGGACGGAATCCTTCCTATTGTTCTAGAAAATTCTGATTCTCTCCTTGCACCCTGCCTGGCCAAGCATTTCCGTCATGCCTATCTATTTCCAACCTTACCCTTTTGTTGGAAGTTGGGCAAACATTTCACCTGTTCCTAAGGAGGGTCACCACTCTAAACCTTTAAACTACCGTCGTATAGCTTGGACGCACTGCCTTTCTAAAGCTTTTGAATGGATGATTAATTGGAAGATTCTTAATTAAACATCTATTTACTCACAATCTTCTCTTTGATCGGTAGTACGATTTCTGTAAAGAATAATCTACTGGCAATCTTCAAGCTTTACTAACTGAATCTTGGGCATCTTTTTTAGGGGCTTCGATGAAAATGTTGTTGTTGCCCTTGACATATCAAATGGTTTTGCACAAACAAAAATCTTGCGTTCTGCACAAATCTTTATTCTGGCACAAATCTTTAATTGTCAAACTACCCTCTTTCGGTTTCTATCTTTCGACAATTTCGACACCTTAATCTCAAGTTTCCTTTCAAAATGTTCTTTTGCAGCTACTGTAGACTTCCATTGGTTTTTTTCCCGCTAAGTCTATCCTCATGGTTCTGTCCTTTCACCCATTCTCTTCCTACTATTCATTACTGATCTTCTAAGTCTAACTCAATGCCCTATTCACCCCAACGTTGTTGATTATATCTTGCATTTTTCAACGTCGTTCACTAGAAGTCCAGCCCTACAGGAATTTAGTGAATACAGAAATATAGTGATTTATGAAGAGATGCAACTGATTGCCTAACTTCTGATGTTTCTATAGTTTCAAAATGTGGTAAAGCACCTCAATGCCTCAAATACCCAATTTCTTCACCGATCTACTCGAAATAACCTTCCACACAACTATCCCCTATTTTTCAAAGTCCCTCAATGGGGAGTGTCTGTTCTTATATCGGGAGGCGTAGGCTGAGTGGTTAGCGTTTTGGAGTGGTGAGCTAGATGTCCCGAGTTCAAATCCTGCCGGGGGCAAATCTTTCGTCCTTTAATGCGGTCGACAAGAGTCTGGTAAGTGAGCAAAAGGTCCCGAGTTTAATTCCCACCAAGGAGCGAGCATCTGTCAAATCCATCGTCGAGTGGCCGAAGACCCCCGCATTAAAAGCATACCTGTTCTTTCGACTGCGACTACAAGTGCAGCGGATAGAGCACTAGGTGGCAGCATGAGCCTGACTGAGGATCCGAACATCACAAAAAACGGGATCTTCACCTAGGGACCACATGTGTCCAGCCTGCGCCAGCAACGGGCGAAGGCTAACCATCACAACCCTCCAGAATGTGCAGGGGCCAACCAACTGAGCCCTCAAAGAAAAGATAGCCTACAGGCGCTGTAGTCTCTAACGTAGAAAAAGAAAAAATCAACTGTCTCCCTCTTCTACATTGAACATTCTTGGTCTTTACTAAAAAATCGCAACTGTCAATTTCATATCTCATCTTTGCTAAATCAGCTTTTAAAAACTTCACTGCCTCGCCTCGTGGCGTCTGCGTCCATTTCTTTCTCACTTCTAGTTGTTTACTCTGTACAGATGCCTTATCCAACAATTTATGAAGTTATCCGCCCATGTATGTTTCTCATGTTTGGCGATGGATCCACTCATACAGTTCTTCTAAACAGGGTAGAATCAAAAGTTCTTCTTATAGTCAGCTCCCCTTCTCTGACTGACTGTATTTGATTAATAAATCATTGCCTCAATGTAGTTTCTCTTGCTATCTTTTACCGTTATTTTTCATTGTCATTGTTTTTCTGAGCTTCCTTATTTTATGCGCTCCTCCTTCCCGCGGCCTCTGTGCACAATATGAAACTTAATACTAATTCTCATCTCTATTTTGTCAGACTTATTAATGCAAGAGTTAACCAGTATCTTCGCTCTTAAATCCCATTCACTGGTAAATTCTACAACTATTTTCCTGTTTATATATTTCCTTTTTCCAAAGACATATATTTATCTAGCGAAAAGTGTCAGGATACCGCTCGAATTATATAGCCCAAAGCCCATTCTACAATATCTTACTGTCTACTTT
>JACEEZ010004424.1:111436-131436 GCA_016584305.1 Chionoecetes opilio | reverse complement strand
ATTATATATATATATATTTTATAATATATATATAATATAACATTACTATAATATCTATATATATATATATTATAGTATATATATATAGTATATATTTATATATATATATATATATATATATATATATATAATATATATTATATATATTATATATATTATATATATATAATATATATATATATTCAATAAATCATTGGGGCAACGCCGGGGGCGCGTCGCCTCGCCACCCTACGACGCCACCCCCGGGGGTCACCACGCGCGAGTTCCCATGCAGGCTCCTTTCCCATACCAAGCAACTCTCGACAAGAAACATCAACTTGCCCCAGCCACGAGCCTTGTGGGCGCCCCCTTAGCCTCCTCCACGCCGGATTGTCTCTTACAGATACAACCCGATGGGAAGGATCGGTTTCAGGGTAGCGTGCCACATGCCCATATAGCCGAAGTTGGCGCTGACGGACTATGCAGGTAATAGGCCTCGATTCAGTCTCACGGTGCAATCGCTGATTTGACACGTAATCATACCAGCGATACCCCATGATTCTGCGAAGACACTTATTACCAAAGGCATTGATTCGTCTCTTCAAGTCACTATTTAGTGTCCATGTCTCACAACCATAGAGTAAGACAGGGATCACAAGCGACTTGATGATCCGGATCTTTGTCCTCCTACACAGGTACCGACAAAGCCAAATACTCCCGCTGAGCGAGTCCATAATACCGTGGGCTATGCCAATCCGCCGTAAGACTTCTTGACGTGACCCGCCGTCATTATGGACTGCGCTACCAAGGTATGTAAAACTTTCTAAGATCTCAATGTCCTTGCCACACGCATGAACAGACTGTACTGCTTCATCTAGTATGTCTCCAAATACTTGGACCCTGGTCTTGAGCCAGGAGACTTCAAGTCCCAAAGGCTTTGCCTCCTCGTGCAGCGCCTCGAGAGCCATCACCAGGACCTCCAGCGACTCAGCAAAGATTACTGCATCATCGGCAAAAACAAGATCAGTGATCTTGGTGTTGCCGACGGATGCTCCACAATCACTTTGATATACAACCTTGTCCAATACCCAGTCCATACAAGCGTTGAAAAGTGATGGGGCAAGGACACACCCTTGCCTCACTCCTGTATTCACAGGAAAGAAGCTGGATACACCTGCCCCACACTTCACAGCACTCTCAGTCCCAGAATACAGACCAGTTATCAAACCAATAGTCCTTGCAGGAATCCTTCGAAGTCGCAGAAGATCCCAGAGTGACTCACGATGCACTGAGTCAAACGCCTTCTTGAGATCAACATAGGCTGCAAGCATCCCCTGTCGAAACTCACGTCGGCGTTCCACCAGGACACCAAGCGCTAGGATACGGTCCGTTGTTGACTTACCAGGCGTGAACCCAGACTGCTGAGGTCTCTGATGCTTCACCAGATGACTGCGAATTCGTGAGCTTCACCGGGGAGTGTTATGACATCTCGGTACTGACCCAAGAGTTCCAAGAATGAGTGCCTTAACTCCGGGTAGTCCACGACGTTGACAAGCGAACTGAGGGTTGGTACCAGACCCTGCTCGATGTCAACGGCGGACTTCTGCACTGTAGCAACACAAGCAGTAGGTAACTCCAATGGTTCAGGTACCACCTTTCGATCATACACCAACCCTTCCCCAAGGAAAACTCCATGTTTAACTCGCACTGGTCCACCTGTGGTGTTAACAACCAATGCTGATGTGACATGTCCTGCGCTGACAGTGCTAAGTGTCGCCTCTACAGCCAATCGTTTTACTTTACTGGGGCCATGTAGACATACTTCACTGTCTATAGGTGCATCAGGAACCGCCACTGGAACATGCATCGCCATACGATCAGGGATTTTATGGTCACCGACAATCGTGGCCTTCACGAGTTTCCAGCCCGCTGTAACATTCACGAGAGCGTTAGAGACATGAATTGAGGGAACTTCACCAGTCGGTGGCCCTCGCTTATCGTCTCTCTTCCCTGTGAGTGATTTGACATATAGGGGAGTCAGAGACATAGGAGAATCCATCGCCTTTAACCGCTTCCCTTTAAATGTTATTAAATTTAAGTTGGGATCTATCCCAATTCGATTAGACTTCATCGTAGCTAAACCCAACCGCCCGTCTATAGGGAGATGAAAGTTGGATGCTACATAGAACTCCATACGAACCGGAGGAACCCCTTTGTTCATATTAATATGTAAGATAGCTGTTCCCTTTTTTTTTAAAGATGAACCTGTGACCCTCTTCACATTCAAATCACTCTGGCGTAACGGCCACCGGCCACCACGTGCACTCCTCTTTAGAGCCTGAAACGACTCTTCAGAGAGTACATTTACAGTAGCTCCAGTGTCCACAGCCAGGGAAAGGTTTTGATGGCTTGCCCTCGTGGGAATTGCCATAATGATGTTTGTTTGTTGGCAGGCAGCCACAATATTGTGGTAAATCGACCAATCCGCCGTGCCTGCGCGAGGAAAATCTCTCTCGTGGTTGTGTTGAGTAAACCTGGATGGTGCGTCGAGGCTCGCATGTCTTCCCCCGACGACTTACCTCTCCCAGCAGCCCACCTTTGCTCATTGTTTGCACGAGCTTCTTTTATCTGAAAGCATCGGTCGGTACTGTGATTACCAGTACCGTGAATCGCGCAGTAGTAGGACTCCCTACTTATTATGTGCTTCTGCTGCTGTCTCTTCCCTCGGAAGGAAAAGGAAGATTTACTCCTGGTTGAGGGACTCCCCTCGGAGCCGTGGGTGGCGTTTGTAGTTTGATTATCACCCACTGGCGATGCCTTCCGCATTTCTGCGCGCCTGCGGAGGCATTTCTTTACCGTATGTCCTACCTTGTTGCAGTAGGAACAAATGATTGCCTCTCTCGCAGCTGCCACTGCATAAGACGGCTGAGAGGTGTTATTTTCCGGTGTTGGAATAGGAGTATTTACTCTAGCAACTGTGGCTGTGAAGGCAGTAGAGTGTTCTGACTCCATAAGCTTGCCGTCTAAGGCTGTTATGAAATCCAATAACTCGTCCTTAGGATGGAAGGGCAAAGAAAGAGCTACACGACGTACATTCCCCTGGACATGTAGCATATAGAACAACAGTTCAAGAAATGTTGACATATTATCCATACAAATTTATGTTCCATTACACCAATGTGCCTCCGTTAGAATTTTGATGCACCCCTCTGTTAACGTATTGGCCGCGATAGACCCATCCCATACAGTTTGCAACGACATATTTGTTATTATAGAGTCAGTCATATGACTTACCTGTTTCACTACTGTGGTTGCTGCTCCACCACTGAAAACTCTCAGGAAGTTCTCCCTGAATTTTTCGTAATCTTGCCCAATCTTCCGGGCAGAAAGTGCTGTGCTCTGCATTAATTGTTGAGCTCTCGAACCATGTTGCAGTCTAGATCGAATGAAACAATTTTATCTGCTGGCTTGTATACGTCTGAGTTACTCATTACATCCTCACATAGAGTGAGAAATTGATAAGCGCTATAAACTGCCTCATCTCCACTAAATGGTCGCACTAATGCCTCTGTGGGTAACAACTTAAATGAAGTAGGAAATACAGCCCCAGGATTTGCTGGACCAACCTGTGAGGGAGTCGTCATTGTATGAGTTGTAGCCGCTGTTAAAGGAGTAAAGGTAGTGGTATTAGTAGTACCAGTATTTGTAGTAATCAATCAATCAATCATTGGGGGCATACGCCGGGGGGCGCGTCGCCTCGCCCACCCTACAAAACGCCACTTCCCGGGTCACCCACGCGCGATTTTCCCATGCAGGCTCCTTTCCCATACCAAGCAGCTCTGGGACAAGAAACATGAACTTGCCCCACCCACGAGCCTTGTGGCGCCCCCTTGGCCTCCTCCACGCCGGATTGTCTCTTACAGATACAACCCGATGGGAAAGTTTCGGTTTCAGGGTAGCGTGCCACATGCCCATAATAGCCGAGTTGGCGCTGCGGACTATCAGGTAATAGCCTCGATTCAGTCTCACGGTGCAATCGCTGATTTGACACGTAATCATACCAGCGATACCCCATGTTTCCCTGCGAAGCCCACTTATTACCAAAGGCATTGATTTCGTCTCTTCAAGTCACTATTTAGTGTCCATGCCCTCACAACCATAGAGTAAGACGGGGATCACAAGCGATTTGGGAAGATCCGGATCTTTGTCCTCCTGCACAGGTACCGACAATCCAAATACTCCGGCTCAGGGAGTCCCAAAACCCCGTGGGCTATGCCAATCCGCCGTAAGTCTTCTTGACGTGACCCGCCGTCATTATGGACTGCGCTACACAGGTATGTAAAATTTTCCCCAAGATCTCAATGTCCTCGCCACACGCATGAACAGACTTTACTGCTTCACCCTAGTAAGTCTCCAAAACACCGGGACCTTGGTCTTGAGCCAGGAGACCTCAAGTCCCAAAGGGCTTTGCCTCCTCGTGCAGCGCCTCGAGAGCCATCACCAGGACCTCCAGCGCCTCAGCAAAGATTACTGCATCTTTCGGCAAAAAACAGATCAGTGATCTTGGTGTTGCCGACGGATGCTCCACAATCACTTTGATCTACAACCTTGTCCAATACCCAGTCCATACAAGCGTTGAAAAGTGTTTGGGGCAAGGACGCCCCCTTGCCTCACTCTGTATTCACAGGAAAGAAGTTGGATACACCTGCCCCACACTTCACAGCACTCCCAGTCCCAGAATACAGACCAGTTATCAAACCAATAGTCCTTGCAGGAATCCCTCGAAGTCGCAGAAGATCCCAGAGTGACTCACGATGCACTGAGTCAAACGCCTTCTTGAGATCAACATAGGCTGCAAGCATCCCCTGTCGAAACTCACGTCGAATTCGTGTATTATTTGTAGTAGCAGTAGCAGTAGTAGAAATAGCAGTAGTAGCTATAGTAGCAGTAGTAGTAGCAATCATAGTGGAGTACTGAGTGGAACTTCTCAGTGGAAGTTTATTTAAGTCTGGGAATAGGAATATGTCAGTAAACACTTGTAACTTTTCCTTACCATTAGGCATTACATAATATGAGACAATTACGTAGTTATAATTAATTAATTACATACGCAAAACGTCTCCATTACTGGTAAAAAGAATATTTGTTAGAGAAATAATAATTTACGGGTAGTTTAAAAAAAAACACCATTTTATCTTTCCACCTAGGAAGTCTCCTATCAACAGAAAGAAAACGTTTTAAGGGCAACTATTATATACTGATAAGATTTCCTATGAACGAGATGAAATAAAATAATTCCCCTTGTTTGTATAATACATAATTAAGTGTAATTGTAGAGTCAGCTAAAATGCTTGTAGCTACATAGCTAAATTGTTGATTGTAGACTGCACTCGCGATAACTTTGGCTGGCTAGATGGAAAGTCTCCCATCCGTCACATCTTCTTTTCGCGAGACGATGTCCTCACCCGGCGTTATATAGCTTCATGTCAGAAAATCGTCTTCCAACCACTCTTCAGCTTCAGAGATGATGAGTAAGTGTAGATGAGTGAATGAGTAACTTTTAATTTCCCCAGGATTGCCGGTCGTAAGAATTGTTATTCGCAGTTATACACTCATGAACGTCCGTTCATTTCACTATCGCTTCTTTCTTCTGAAACAGGCGTAGACGGAAGATAATGGAGTCGTTGAGATGAGTCACAGTGAATGAGGTGTGAGTGTGGCTTGCTATCGCTGAGTCAGCGTGCCAGTGTATGAACCACGTCAGCATGTCTCGCTCGACTTTCAACCACCGTCTCTCTCTCCCTCTGCGCTCCTTAATAGATCGTTCACTCGCAAGCTTCTGATTGTTTAAAAAAGTTGCGTATTTGTTTCAAAAAGTTTCGTCTCCCTCACAACCACTATTCCCAACACAGTCTCACAGTGATTGTAATTGATTAGCACTGATAAGTATTCGTGCCACATGCCGCCACCAAGTTAAGTTCTGGATTTTCCTTTACGCGAGTAATTCGACTCACATAGGTACTCACCGTGAATGTAGGTGAGTAATGTCCAGTAACAAACGTTTCAATCATTCTATTTCGTTGGATTTTTAGTGGTGTCGTGAGGATGTAGAGAGACTCCAGGGTTGAGGTAGTTCTTATTATTAAGCTTAAAACTCTACACTTGACGAAATATGTAGATGAGGAATCCCTCTTACAATCTCCGCTCTCGGCCCTGGCCGTCTGTCCATCTGTCCTCTCTCGCTGGCAGAGAGCTCCGTGTCCCTGCCAAGCAGTTGACAACTACCATGTTTATTTATCTACATGTACCTCTGCTCCACTATTAAACATATATTAATGAGCAAGTAATGTTTCTACCATAGAATACACTGATAATATAACTACTCTATATAAATATCTATTATGCTACCATTTATTTATAAGAGATGCATAATTAAGAGATGCATAATAAGCTACGTGACATATATATATGGCCTTGCCGGTCCCCTATCTCTGCTGAGTCTGCAGTACCTAGGCTAAGCCGGCCACTCCGAGTGCCACACCCATGCATACATACATACACACACACGCTTCTACTCCTATAAAAGCCTTAACACACACACACACACACCACACACACATACACACGCACACACACACACACGCAGACGCATACGCACACACACACACATACACACACACACAACACACACACACACACACACACACACGGTTTTTTTGTTGCACATGTGATATCATATTGTAAGGGTCTACTTGTATACTTTATGTTAATATTTAGATAATTCAAGTAAATATCAATGACCATGTTGTGTATGTGTACATTGTGTGTGGATGAGTGTGTGTGTGTGTGTGTGTGTATGTGTGTGTGTGTGTGTGTGTGTGTGTGTGTGTGTGTGTGTGTGTTGTGTGTGTGGGGTGTTTTGTGTGTGTGTGTGTGTGTGTTGTGTGTGTGTGTGTGTGTGTGGTTTCATCTATTTTATATGTATGAATATATCTACTGTATGCTCGTATATATTTATATGTTTGTGCATATTTTATTTTTAGGTATGTATAAAAAAAAGTATGTATTTTGTTTACCGTGTGTGCGTTTAATAGATAGTACATGTTTTGGCTTTGGTTTTACAGATGTTTTATATTGGGAATTTTTTCCCTAGGAGAAATTATTTTCTGGGGGGGGGTTTTAATTTTTCGGGGTTTAAAAAGGGTTTTTTAGTGATTTTCCAGGGGGTAGAAAACCCCAGGTTTTAATAAGGGGGGTTTTGGCAAAACTTTTTTAAACTAACGAAAAAAATAGCAAAAAACCCAAGAACAAAAAAAGGAAAAAAAAGGGGAAACCCCAAAAAATAAAAAATTTAAAAACATCTGCCTTTTTTTTGGAAAAAAAATAAAAAAATTTTTTAAATTTCAAAAAATTTTTAATTTTTTTTTGAAAAGGGGAAAGGAGGGGAATTTTTGGGGACAAAAAAAAAGGGAACCCCTTTCCTTTTTATATTTTTAAAAATTGGGGGAAAAAAAGGGGGGGGGGGGAAAACTGGGAGGGTTTTTAGTACTTTTTTAAAAAAAAATTTGGTGGGAAAAAAACGAATTCCTTTAAAGGTCCCGGGCCGGTACCCCAAACCAGGGAACATTTAGGGGGGTCGAAAAAAATTTTGAGGGGGGAACCAATCCAACCCCAACTAACAAAAAAACTAAACAAAAACAGAAAAAAAAGGAAAAAAAAAAAAAAAACCCAAGGGGGTTTTCCCTTTAACCCAATTCCTAGAAAAAAAAAAATCAGAAAATTAAAAAGGGGGTGGTGAAAGGAAAAAAAAATCCTTTTTAAATTTAAAAATAAAAAATGGGGGACACCCGGGAAAAAGGAAAGTATTTTAAAAAATAAGTTTGGAAAAAAATTTTTCCCTTAAAAGGGGACATTTGGTGAAAAAAAAATTCAAAAAATCCGTCAAACCTTTTAAAGGGTTGGAAAAAGGGAACGGAAATTATTCTTCTCGGGGAGGAAAAAAGGGCCGGGAGGGGGGCGGGAAAAAAACTTGGGGTTTTTTTGGGGGGTGGTTTTCCAAACAGGGGGTCCCAATTTTAACCTTTTGGAAACTTTCTTTTGGTAAGGGTGGGAATTTTTCTGTGGGGTTTTTAAATAGAAAACTTACCCCAGTTTGAGAGACCCCAAAGGGGGTTTGGGTTTTCTTTTGGATTTTGTTTGGGAAAACGGCCCCTTAAAAAAAAAAATTTTTTAAAGGGCATATTTTTAAAAGCTTTGGGTTTGGGGGGAACAAAACCAGTTTAAAGGAAGGTTTTTGGCCTTTAAAGGGGCCAAAAAAAACCCAAAAAATTTAATGTAATGTGGTTTTCAGAGGGGGTTGGGGGGGTTTGTGTTGGGGAATTTAGGGAAGCCATCACCTGAGGAGATAGGTGTCCCAAAGGGTGTCAGTGTCGGGGGAATAAGGGGAGCGAAAAACTGTTGGGAGGTATTAGGGTTTGCAACGTTCTACCAAATTTTAGCACTGGGGGCGGTAAGCAAAAACATTCCCTTTCCCTTTGATATTGAACTGCTGGCCCAAAAAGGAATCAAGAACTTGTTAACAAACCAGGCCGTTATCGGGAAAAAACAGAACCTTTGGGGATAGTGAAAGGACAAATGACATGATCGGGAAAATGCACGTGCCACTTTTTTGTGCTGATTTTTTAGGCATGGAGAAATAATAAAAAAACGTGAAAAAAATGATCAAAAGCAACCTTTTAAATTTTGATTTCCACGTTCAGTAAGAGGGATTCAAAAATCAATGCCAAGAATTTCCCCATGGTGTGAAGGCACAGGATAATGAAAATGGGAAATGACATGTATATCCCCTTTTTATTTTTGCACACCTTTTTCAACTTCAATGGTCTTTTGAATCCTTTTTCCATGGTGACCCAAAGAATTTTAAGTCTATTTGTGAAAGTGACTTTCCTTGCCGGGTGTGAAGCAGGGGTGCATGAATTCGTTTTAAAGGACGTTTGGACATGGTTGGAGGAATGAAAATTTGGTGGATGAGACGAGAGGGTTATGCTTACCTGTAAGGGGGGTTGCTTTGTACAGCAACTTCCTGAAGGATTAATATAAAAGGGAAAAGGAACCTTAGGAATGTCGGACACACTGTTTTCAAGGTAATGATGACCTTTGACCATGTGGGGTCTTTGCGTTAAAAACAGTGTAGAGATCATCTGGGGAAAGCGTGTCAAATGTGGATGTTTGCGTGGTGACAGATATGTAAGTGCAAAATTGGGCGAGAAAGAGCATCAGTGCAACGTTACTTGGCCTTGAATGTACCAAAATCAGGCTTAAAAATCTTAAATTTGTAAGAAAACATGACCCTTGCGTCCTGATGGTCTTGGCCTTGAAGGGGTGAATAAGGGTTTTAGTTTTCCGTAAGGCCCTTGATAGGATAGCCAAAATGAGGTAACGAAATTTCTTTAAGGCCCAAATGCGCAAGGGTTTTCGATCCCCGTCACTGCGTGTTTTTCTTGCCTTGTTAAGTAGACGAGAGGCATACGCGATGGGGGTTTTTACCATCGTGGTCTTGCAGATACTGAACCGAGAAATTTTGTAGCTAGCGTCAGTGTTAAAATGAAAGGTTTTTAGTGTAGTCGGGGTACCGAACACGCAAAGTGAGAGAGTGCTTAGGACGAAAGCGTTTTCCTACTTTTTGCCCATTGGAAGGCAAAACTTTTTTTTAAAAGGTGAAGTGATGGAGAAGCCGGCGGCAAATCCTTTGATAAATCTGGGTAATAGGAGCAAAGCCCTACGAAATACGGACTGATCAAATTTGCTGGATTTAGGAAATTAGTTACAGGCTGACTTTGTCATTTGACTTTTGAATACCGTTAGCGTTAATAAGTTGGCCAAAAAAGGTAGTTTTTTTTGCGTGGGAAAACGCCCGTTTTGGGAGAGTTTAACTTCAAGCCTGCGTCCTGAAGACAGTGAAAAACTTTTTGAGTTTCTGGAGATGTTCTGGGACTGATTTAAAAAACCGATAAATCGTAAAGGTAGGAAAAAAAGTGTTTTCCCCATTAAACCGTGAATATGAATTTGATAAAGCTTGGAACTCGGGGTGATCCAGAAAGGACCCATGGTGCCAGTACGGGAAAGTTTCCTGAGGGGTAAAAAAGCAGTGTATTCACGGTTTTCTGCGTCAAGTTCGATTGCCAAAAAGCCAGAACAAAAATCCAAGGTAAAAAAAAACAGTTTTATGACCCCTAAATTCTGAAAATTATTTTTGGGACTGGCATGGGTACGAGAAGGAACAGTCAGTTTGTTGAAGCTCGGAAACAACTACAGGCATTTCGCCTCCCTTTTTGGGAACCAGGATCTTTTGGGCTATTGAAAGGACTGCTAGTTTTTCAATGTTCCATCAGTTGCTTTTCGGAGACCATGCGATCGACAATGGTTTTATTTTTTATTTTGGCCATGCAAATACGCGGGTAGTAGGCAGAGGGGTTTTTTCAAAAGCTTAATTTATGAGTGACGCTTTGGGTTTTTTACTAGGTCTCCCCGGGGAGAGACACAATACTCCTGAAATGGTCAAGATTTGAATAAGTCATCCTGTGAATCTGGATGGTCTGTAGTTTCACATGAGCTTGAAGGTCAGACAAATTTGAAGGCGCCTAAAACTAAAATGGAGTTCCTAACTCGTGGACTTTTTGGGGACTTCTTTCGACACTAAGTCATGGGTAGACGTAAAATGTACAAAGCCGTGTACCACAAATGAGAGTGACTGGAACTGTGTGACGTTAACCACAAAAGGTTTGATCTGCCGATTTTTGAGTCTGCCACGCTGCAGGAAAAGTAGAGCAAATGGGTGACCGTTTTAGGGGATCGACGTTCGAACGCCTTTTTAAACCCCAAAGTCTACCAGGGTGATGTGTGTGGGAGAAGCTAAAAATGGACGAGATGAAGCGTGGGCAGTGCTTTTGCTTTGGCTTCTAAGACCCTTTTAAAGTGAGATTTTTGGGGGGTGGGGGTTTAATTAGACGTAGAAGCATCTGTGGCTAATCGCGACGAAAATCTTACGTTTTTGTTGAGCAGAAAAAGGGGACCGCGGAACGACGCATGGTCTGGTGGTGAATGTTTGGTTTTGGGATTGCAAGTGGGGAAACTAGGAATGGGGAGAAACACTTTATCAGAGATTGTCAGTAGGGGCATGGGAATCAAAAAGTTTGTGAAGACTCGGGGGAGTCGCATGCAGTGGAGGAAAATGTCGTGGAACAAGTCAGGTAAAAACTCAGATTTTTTTTTTAAGACCTCTGGAAGAAAAGTTCACGCCAAAAGATTCCCTGTAAACGTGGGGATAGGGCTATCTGTTGTTGGGGTTTAAACAGGGCGGCCAATAAGCGGTTTTGCTGAAAGGTTATGCCGTCTCTATATAATGCCGTTTTGCATTTACCATTCGAAGGGAAGTCAGGGTGACAGGTGGCAAGTCAGGACATAGGGATGTGTTTTTTAAAAAAATTTTCCTAGGTAGTGAGGCGGTTTTCCCTCAGTCCACAAAGTTTTAGGTCAGAAGGTTTTCTAAAAAATTTAATTTACGTACGCACAATTTATGTTATCAAAGCACTTTTTTGTCATGTTATTTACTGAAGAACCTGTTTAATAAAAAGGTGAAGTAGTGCTGGGTTTATTCAGCTTGTAAAATCATTGGGTCCTCCCAAAGTGTATTAAAAAAATGGAAAATTTTCAAAGGGGGGTGAAGGTTCATCTGTGTGATCTTTCGTGTTGTCGGAGGAGGGACGTCGCTGGTAGTCATTGAGGGTTATACTGTGTGAATGGGGAGGGGTTTTTGGTCCTTCACGACGTTTGAGGGTTGTGTTGCTGTGAATACAGGAGCGTTTGTTCCTGCGCAAAAATTCAGAAGTGTCGGACCAATTTTACCATGGGGATACAAAACGTGGAAAAATTCTGCTGGTTTGGAAAAATTTCGTTTTCGTGTAAAGCAGGTCATCGGTGTCCCTTGTTTTTTTGTAATCAATACAGGCGGGGGTGGGGATAGCACGGGACGTTTGGAAAGTGAAGATGGCGTAGTCTTTGGGGGATTGTTTGAGGGTGAACGAGTGTTTGAGTTGAAAGGGACGAGAATTTCTTGGGTTGGGGGTGTTTTGTTTTGGTGTTTCACAGCAGCAAGAAAGAAGTGCATTTTTTTAAAACACTAGGGGCGAAGAGTCCCCCAAAATTTGGGAAACAAAAACAGTTTTAAGGTGTCTTTTTGGAGCAAAGTGAAAGGTTTATCAGACGCCTTTTTTCTGTGGAAGGGTGTTGAGAAAAAAAAAATAAAGTGAGTATCCAAAAAGGGGACCGACCCCTTGTAGACTCATTTTCCATCTTCCAACACATTTTAAAATTCCAGCTGTCTTATCAAAATTTTAAATTTTACGTTAGAAGATTGTTGCAAAAATGACATTACTGGAATTGGGGGGTTCTTGCCTTTTTGGAAGGTCGAAGTCTAAAGGGGGAGCAAAGGAACCGGGGTTTCTGGGTGCCACTGAAAATTTATTGAAGTGGGTTTTAAAATTTGTCATAGGTCTTTTTTGTGAGAAATAAATCACTCTGCAGGGGTTTTCCTGCAAGGAAATTAGACAAGCCAGCGGACTTTTGTTGAGCGATTTGATTTCTCGTCAGTATGTTACGAGCGCGATTTGTCGCAACGTCTTTCGTAAATTGGTACTAGAATATTGTTTTTTCCCTTTAATTTGGGAAAAGGGAAAGGGAACTCGGTACCCAAGTGCTGAAGTTGGCGTTTGGGGGTGGCATGATGCAGGTGAATTTGTGAAGGAAAAAATATCAAATTCCAAACATTAGGCATTAATGATAAAAAATAATAATAATATAATATCCAGATAGAGTACGTAGATGTGGGGAAAAAAACGCGAGAGAAAAAGTGAATAAAAGGAAATAAAAACAGTTAAGTTGGAGAGTTTAGTGTATCACTTATGGAAAATAAGCAATTGTAAATGGGAGCGTATTTATCACTTTTTTAACAAAGAAAAAAGAAAAATTAAAAAAGACAGATAAAGAGCCGTTACGCAACAAAATACAAAAACCTTTAACTTCCCAAAACCCTTTAAGTCCAAAGGGGAGGAGTTTCAACACGGACGACATGTGAGGGGGGAGCTGTAACAGTCACACGCGTTGCGGGTTAACAGGTCAGGATCCCCCAGGGGGGTCAAGTTCTTTTCGCCAAAATTTATAAAAGAAAAAAAAATAAAAGTGGAAAAACCCCGGGCCAAAAAGGGGTGGCACTACCAAAAAAGAAACCAAAAAGAAAGTGGGTTTTTAGCAAGCATATTAGAACCGCTATAGGGGCAGAGGAAAACAGGGAATTTAAATAATGGTTTTGGTACTTAAAAGAATTTTGAAGAGGGTGGAACAGGTGGAGGATGCGAAAACGCACCCGCAGCGTGAGGAAGCAGGAGGCGGGTAGCAGGCGTGGGAGTAGGTGGAGAAAATTGGTGGAGTTGGCGCCGGGGGGTGCCGTGGAAGGAGATCCGTAGAGGTGGTGTCCCCCAAACGGGCGGCGTTTTGGAACGGAGACGAGGTGGGCTTTACCTTGCTGCCTGCCGGTGGATGAAAGGAAAGTGTGTGAACCAGCTTCGGGGTGATTAGAAGATGTGGCGTGGCAGCTTTTAATGTGTGTTTGGAGGGAAAATCAGGCGAGCGGAGTCCCGTGGAAGGAGGGAGTTTGGGTGTAGCGGGCGGGGGGTCCGTGGCGGCTGCTGGTGATGAGGGTTTTTGGGGAACGATGTGGCGGCGGGGTAGGCGGCCGGAAGTCACGTGTGTTTAACCTGTTACCAAGACCGACGCTGTACATGTGTAAAGTGATTGGTGTCAATTTTGGGTGAGCAGAAAAAAAGGGAATCGCTTTTTATATCGTTTATTAACTCTGGGAAAAAAGGGAAAAAGGGAAAGGTGGTGTAAGGTGACTCGGGACTGGTGGTTTCACTGCCTTGGTTGGATGTGACTTGGTGACTTGAGGACTGGGGGGTTGCTAGTACAGAGGTCGGCTCTAAGGTTTTTCCCTACAAAGGGGCTGGCCCTTTTAAAAGGGCCGCGATACTCATGACCTGACGGGGAACATTTGGGTAGGCTGAGGTCGAGTTTAAAGGATTAGTGTATTGCCCCCCCAGGGAGTGGATTAGCCCGGGGTCCCCGGACCCCCAACATCAACCACACAGAAACAGAAAACCCGAACACAGAACACATATTGAACACTAATAATAATAATAATACAACCTCAAAAGATTTAAGGGGATTTTACTGTGCACTCGCATGAAGATGCGGACGAGGCGGAAACTAGCTTAATGTTATATAGGAAAAACACATAATAACCCAGTCGCTTTTGTGGGGTTTTCCCTCCTTAATAAAGACCTAAAAAGTCTTTTTTGAATAAATTAGTGATATATTGAGTGTCTTTTAATTTTTTTTAAAAAAGTACTCTAAACGTCTCTTTAAAACGGTTTAAAATACGAATTATAACAATAAAACTTCTATCAATTCATTAATATTAAATCAACAATTGTAAGTTTATATTTGGTATTTCAGGTGCACAGTATATAAAGAAAATCAAGGTAAAGAAGGGTGTGGTAAGATGCAGGTAATATAACAAAAAAAGTTTATCTCGAAAGTATAAACAAATGGATAAGTTGTGAAGAGTTTTAAAAGAAGAAACCCTTACGTAGAGAAAAATAAAGTTTCGGGTAAATTTAGCTGTGTTTGTGCCTCCGTGAAATTACTGTGTACGTAAGGTAAGCACACACACACACACACAAAAGTCTTACAGAAACAAGAACAACAACAAAACACTCAACATCAACAGTACAAAGAAACACAAGGCAGCGATAAACTTGAATAAATAAAGAAAGAAAGACAAGTAGATTCCGAATAAAGATTACAGATAAAGATTAGATAAAAACGTACTAACAAAATCCGCAGAGAGAAAGAGTTCATTTAAACTTACGAGAGAGAGAGAGAGAGAGAGAGAGAGAGAGAGAAGAGAGAGAGAGAGGAGAAGATGGGGAGAAGAGAGAGAGAAGAGAGAGGGGAAGAGAGAGAGAGAGAGAGAGAGAGAGAGAGAGAGAGAGCGAGAGAGAGAGAGAGAGAGAGAGAGAGGAGAGATAGAGAGAGAGAGAGAGAGAGAGAGAGAGAGAGAGAGAGAGAGAGAGAAGGAGAGAGAGAGAGAGAGAGAGAGAGAGAGAGAGAAGAGAGAGGAGGATTAAAAAGTTGAATGTTACCTCAGAGCATGAGCTAAGGAGGAGGAGGAGGAGGGTAGGGGAGGAGGAGGAAGGAGGAGGAGGAGGAGGAGGAGGAGGAGGTAGATGAAAACTAGGTTACACATGCCTTAGGAGATGAAAGAAAACGGAGGGTGAAGCTGAGTCCAAGTAATGAATGCAAACCAGCGGACCCGTGATATCAGCACAAACACCACCACGCACTCTCTTCTCTCTCTCTCTCTCTCTCTCTCTCTCTTTTCTCTCTCTCTCTCTCCCCTCTCCTCCCCTCCTCTCTCTCTCTCCTACAAGACTATCTAATTGAAAAATTTTTATACCCCTTTTCCAACCACCACCCCCCAACCACCTTGTTTTCCCCCTAAAAACCTCTTTTAATAAAAACCCCCCCTTCACCTAAAAGGTAAAAATGATTTACACCGGAGCACAACTAAATTTTTCCTAAACATTCAATTTCAAGATTTAAAACATTGGGGTCACTGAATTCCTTTTTGTTTTTTTTAAAAGGGAAAAATTATCAATGTGAAGGAAAAGGGAGAGAGAGAGGAGAGAGAGAGAGGAAAAAGAGAAAAGAGGGGGAGGAGGGGAGGAGAAGAGAGAGAAAAAGGGGGAAAAATAGAGAGAGAGAAAAAATGGAGAGAGAGAGAGAGAGAAAAAGGGAAAAAAAAAAAACATGATTTTAGGGAGATTTTTTTGGGGTTTTGTTTAAACAAGGAAATGTTTTTTTTTGGTTTTATAATAAATAAGGGGGGGGGGGGAAGAGAGAAAAAAAAATTAAAGTAATGGAAGAGGGGGAAAGGAAAAATGTCAAGGAGGACGATAAAAAAAAGAAGAGGGAAAACAGGGGTAAGAAGGGGAAAGATCTAAAAAGTGAAAAATTGCACGAGAAAATTTAGGAGGAGGAAAGAGGAGGAAAAAGGAAAGGGAAAGGAAGGAAAGAATGAGGGACATGTTGACAGCTTAAAGCGGACATGCAGCAAATGCCCCCCCTCAGTGCCAACCCCCCAGCCTCCCTAAACCGCCCTTTACTCAAAGTCCCCCTTTGTTTGGGATCCCCCGCCCAGGTCACAACCCCCCTCCGCCTCCCCCCCAAAGGGGCCCTCCCCCCAAAATCGCGAGCAAAAAGGGGTTGGTTTGGAAAAGACTCAAAGATGGAAAAAACAAGGGAAAATTTTCATCATCTTTTATATTTACACGGATTTTTTTTTTCATAGAGACTTAGATAGATAGACTTCATAAAGACTTCATAATTGACTTCAGACTGAGACTTGAAGCAGGAATATTACAGTATATAATCTTAAATATTTTGACGGAAAATTTTCCCTTCATAGAGCATTATACCATTGTGTTTCTTGATTAACACATCGGCAGTAAAAAGGTGGTACGAAGACTCAAAGATGGTAAAGCAGGAATATTATATCACCTTTAATATTTGGATAGTACATTTTCTTCATATACAACTGACTTACTATCGAAACGTAAGATACTATATCATAAATGTTCCTTTTTGGGTTAAACCTGTGAAAACAGGAATATTAGACTCATCCCCCAAAATTTTGACCCCGGGAAATTTTTTTTTCTTGAAACTGACCTTTAATTCTTGTCGAAACGAAGATTTTAAAAAAGGTGACATATTTTTTTAATTTTTGAATCCTACTCCCACCACCTTTTTACTCTTTTTTATCTTATCTTTACCTAACATTGGCAGTATTTCTTCAAGTTATTATTTTTCTTCATTAACTTAAATATTTTCTTCATTTACTATACTTTATACTCCAATTAACACAAAAACACACAAGTACTAGATAATTCAGGTACTTCACAACACAGGTATTTTTTATAGGAAATTCATACCAAAATGTCTTTCTTAAACAGATGTTTGGTGAGTGAGAAGAGAGGAAAGTCAGGATAGAGAGAGTGTGATGAGGAAGTGTAATGTTCCGCTTATTTGACTTTAAGTGAAGGTTAGGGGAGCAAGCGGAGAAGATAAAATGAGAAGACAGATGAAGAACCTAGGTATTAGTAGGGGAGAGAAAAGTAGGAGGATAGGGAAGATGAAGGAGATGAAAGGGTAATGATGGAAGGAGATGATGGAAGTAATGTAAAGTAAGGGAGAATAGGTGGGGGCAAAGACTACTCTATACTGGACTTGCTACTCATTTTGGGCTATTTCCAGTGGAGGCCAGTTTAGCGATTCCTGCCATTTGCGAACATCACTCCCTTTTCCCTGCCTATGGTTTATCAGTATATATGATATACCGTTATCTTCGTAAATGTTTGTTCTATAATATTATCAAATAAAAAACAGGAAAATGCAATAAAGAAATGCCATTATGAGAGAGTTAAGAAATATGCATGAAATTAATATTCACTTGAACTCATCGCCATTTAATATTTTGCGAGAAAACATTTTAGATGCTAGCGATAGAAAGAAGCGGATTTTCATTAGGTTTCCATTGCTATATTTCGTTTTCTGATAAATGAATCATAACCATGCATAAATTAGCGTTAACTAAAAAAATAACATCATCTATCGGGATAATTACCCGATGGATGATGTTATTTATTTAGTTAACGCTAATTTATGCATGGTTCTAATTCATTTATCAGAAAATGAAATAAGCATTGGAAAGCTAATTAAATTACGCTTCTATTGATATGTTGCATGTAAAAAGTCTTCTCGCAAAATATTAAATTGCGATGAGTTTAAGTTAATATAAGTTCATGCATATTTCTTCAGAGTCTCATAATGGAATTTCTTTAGTGTATTTTACAGTTTTTTATTTGATAATATTATAGAACAAACATTCACGAAGATAACAGTGTATCCTTTATACTGATATGCCATAGTCTACTGTATTCATGGAACACTTTTTTACTTGTCGATACGATAGATGATATTATTTTTTAGTTAACGCTAAATTAGGCATGGTGATAATCATTTATCAGAAAACAAAATATATCAATGGAAAGCTCATGAAAATCCGCTTCTTTCTATTGCTAGCATCTAAAATGTTTTCTAGCAAAATATTGAATGGCGAAGAGCTTAAGTATATATTGAGGTCATGCATATTTCTTCACTCTCGCATAATGGCATTTCTTTTGTGTATTTTACTGTTTTTTATTTGATAATATTATAGAACAAACAGTTACGAAGATAACGGTATATCATATATACTGATAAACCTTAGGAAGGGAAATAGGGGTGATGTTCTAAAATGGCAGGAATCGCAAAACTGGCCTCCACTGGTCATGGGCGGGTTGGCGCGGGGCACGAGTAGCAAGTCCAGTATATAGTAGTCTTTGGTGGAGGAAATATTTATGACAAGAGGAAATGAGATGGGATATATTGATGTGGAGAGAAAATATGCCTTGGAGTGTGTATTTACCTAGTTGAATTATACTGGGCATGAGCTACACCCGTATGGCCCCGTCTCCATAGCTACATTTTTTTTATCATTCATCCCTAGGGTTGGGGGAAGCCACCACTCCGGGAGGCTGGTCACCAGCCCCGGCTAAAACCCGGTAACCATTCACTGCTGGGTGGACAAGGGCTTGGGTTGTAAGTAGACCGCCCATCTTACTCCACTACCCCCGGGGATTGAACACGGGATTTCTCGGATCTCGGTTGTAAACCGAGCGTGCTACCTCTACACTACGGAGTACCATACCGTAGGGTGTATGTGTATATATATACGTATATGTGTGTGTGTGTGTGTGTGTGTGTGTGTGTGTGTGTGTGTGTGTGTGTGTGTGTGTGTGTGTGTGTGTGTGTGTGTGTGTGTGTGTGTGTGTGTGTGTGTGTGTGTGTGTGTGTGTGTGTGTGTGTGTGTGTGTGTGTTTGGGCGACAGTACCTTCCCCTCAAGCAACGTTATAATGAAGTCGAAAATAAAACAAAGAAGACGAAATGAGATAACAATGCGTCACGCGAATATAAGCGTTGATTAAAGGAAACGAAAATAATGCAAGTACAATGATACCAACAATAGCTTAATATAACAATAGACGGGTAATATGTCTATAAAAAAGGGAAAGTAAACAAGAAAAAATAGGAAAAGAAACAAAAGGAAAAAAATGCGACACAACCAAAATTTTATGAACTCTCAGAAGAACTTCAGGTGGAAAATAACATAAATAAGAGGAAATAATAAAAATTGTAATAAATATAACAATAATAATAATAACAATAATAACAACAATAATAATAGTATTAATAAGAAAGTTTTTAAAGGTCAGCCCTTGAATGTGTCAGGATTATAATTTACCCCATGAGAGAGAGAGAGAGAGAGAGAGAGAGAGAGAGAGAGAGAGAGAGAGAGAGAGAGAGAGAGAGAGAGAGAGAGAGAGAGAGAGAGAGAGAGAGAGAGAGAGAGAGAGAGAGAGAGAGAGAGAGAGAGAGACCAATCAGATAGACCAAAACAACTTTCAGGAAATAATTCATACGTACAAAATACACAAAAACTCTTTCTCACGTGACCTTTCAAAATCTCTCTCTCTTTCCCTCTCTCTCCCTGCCTTCCTAATGCCTACAACAACTACGTCCTCCATGACTCCTTCACCCTCACTCCCTCACTCACTCATCCCTCCCAGGCCACCTCAAGAATTCCCACACCTTCATATATTACTAAACACGACAATAGTATTTGCCTTAGAGCACAGAGATGGAGAAACAAAATTGTCTTTCTACCTCCCTCAGAAATTCCATGGACATGTTACGTGATACCAATAACAAACCATTGATATGTTTAGGGCTTTCACACAACTTTCAG
>JACEEZ010004424.1:71436-106436 GCA_016584305.1 Chionoecetes opilio | reverse complement strand
ATCCTCATCAGAACTTACAATCTTCCCCTGAACTATTTCTAACGGACCCTCCAATTCTCTACTTTTTGCCTTATAGACCTGAAGAAATCCCTTAGGGTCGGTCTTTGGCTGGCCAGAAACATTAATCTCATAGTTTTTCTTTGCTGTTTTTGTTAACATCTTTACTGTCCTAGCCATCACATTATACTGATCACCTGTCCTGCCTTAACCCTCTTGTACATGTTCGTTCTTAGTCTTATGTGGTGTTTTTAACTCTCAGTCATCCATTTGGGGTCATTTTTCCTTGATCTTATCGCCCTATAAGAAATATTATTTTTCTGTCCTGCAATTAAATTGTTCACTGTTCACACGATAGTAGTGTGCGGGATATTGAATACACTGTGGTTTGGTGTATTTTGTAGGTGGTATATTGTGGTAGGTATAATATACAGTAACAGGGGTATAAGGAAGAGCCGCAGACGCGGAAGCATCTGCGTCTGGCGACACTCCTCACATGACTGAGGTAGTTTCGTGGTCAGAGCGACTGGCCTTGACCTGACCCATCCAACCCTCCGCCCTCAGACGAGGAGGGAAGGGTAGCATGGGTTAGCATGAGGTACCAGTCACCACGATACAAACTTTTCCTGTCAGGATCTTTCCATTGCCCAGCGTCAAGATTCTTTATGGTCGGCTGTCATCTACGCCCTGGAATCTGGTGATGCCATTGCTTTGCATAAATTACCAGTACCTTTGACTCAATTTAAATTTCATGAGCCGTTCTCAGCCGTACGATTTCAGTCCAGGATGAAAATGTAAGTCATTCCTACGAGTCTAGTCCCTACTGTGTTGCAGCTTATTCACGACTCCCCTCAGTCAGGTCACCTAGGTCGTGACAAATTGCTCACCATGACTCGCAAGCGTTATTATTGGCCTATGATGGGCCTTGACATTACGAACCACGTGGTTCAGTGTATTTCCTGTGCACAGACCAAAGGTACTACAGAAACTTCTCCCATCTTAGGGTATCCTACACCTGCTAGTCCCTTGGAGACTGTTGCTATTGACCTTTTGCAGTTGATTCGCAACTATCAAGGTTCTTCTTATGTGTTAGTTTGTGTTGACCATTACAGTCGATTTGTAGTGTTGGCATCCTTGCCTAATAAGTCAGCCCCGATTGTGACTCATGCTCTTGTTTCCCATCTCCTATGCCTTTACACTACTGGGGAGTATGTGGGTGATCTTAGGCCACTCGGCGGTTGCAGAAAGATACTCAGTGGATTTCGGACCCCTTCGGATATCAAACTAGGCTCACCGACCACACCACTTGCATGCGCTAACCACTCTGCCACCGCCTCCTCCTAAAGCTATGGTAGCCTCTCAACAAGGACTCTGAGAGGACAACGAAGCATCTCATCCCTGTTCCCACCACTTACAACAACCCATGCCCAATTCTCCCATGTCCTAGTGTATACTAACACATATATCCTTTTCACCCATGTTACATCAAGGCTAAACTACACATCCAAGTATCACCACGCGGCATATCCCACCATTAGAAACTTAGCACTCCTCACGTTTCCCTGTATACAGCAACTTGTACTATATTCCCTTCACTACCAGCACACACATCTCCGCTAAATAGTATTGTATGTATGTCAGGGCCGAGGTGGTTATTAATTAATATTATCAATCTTGAGAACGGTGGGGAGAAAACAGTCAAGGAGTATGATTACCCCGAATATATTTCCACAATAATTAACAATAAATAACTGGCTAGCAGCCAAGTAACAGGAACCAAACAACTAACTGCAACGAGCTGTTCTTTTGAGCGAAAATGGAAGTTAATTTAAAAATAAAGGCTCCAAAATACTTGTAGGCAGTAAAATATCATCCGAACTTTCGCCACTGTCCAGCACCCTGCCAGAAACGGTTTGGTCAAGCGAACTAACAAGAACATTTTGGAAGTTCCGAATGGATGGACATAAGTTCCTGTCCGTCATTCATATTCTTTCCTTTGCTATATTTTCATATATCACTTGTCGTCCATATGAATTAACCATTCTTCCCTGTGTCCTCTCTTTCGTTCCACTTTCTCCTTTACTCTGTATCTCACCACAATTATTGGCAAACATGTAGCCACCACGCTGGTCATACGCGGAGAGGTTCACCGGCTACGTCTTGACTCATGCTTAATGAATGTCGGAGGAGGAGGAAGAAAAGTATGTTGAGGAAAAATAGTCCGATTTTACATAACATGTAACCAAAATGTCTTTTTCTCTTCCTTTTCTCTCTCTCTCTCTCTCTCTCTCTCTCCTCTCTCTCTCTCTCTCTCTTCTCAATGGAATTTTAATTCACTATTTGTGTTCTGTAACCCTCCAATGTATATTCTTTGTTGTTTGTTTTTCCTGGTAGTTAATTTATTTATTTATTTATTTTTATTTATTTATTTATTTTTTTTTTTTTTTTTTTTTTTTTTTTTTTTACATTTTTTTTTTGTGCCTATACGCCCGTGGGCCAGTGGTGCCCCGGGGCTCGGTGGTAGGCTCTGCAGGTTCCTTGAGGGCTGTGAGGGTTTGGCCCCTCCCCAACTCCCGCGTGCGCAGGCGGATTCTTATAGGACCCCTTGTTTAGGGGGTCTGCCCCCCCCCTTTTCCTCTGATGCCTCGAAATCAAGGAAGTTGAGGCGGGGCATGTGGGTTTTTTTTAGGCCACCCCGGGGCGAAAGGTTTGGTTTTTCTTGGGGGATCGACCGGGGCCCGAAAAGCATCGAGAGCTAACCACTCCGCTACGCCCCCCCCGGTCTTTACTTGTTTTTAAAAATAACCATAAATATTTGCAACAGATAAAAACCAGGGGATAGAACTCCTAAATACGAAATAAAATCGCTAAAAATTGAAAAGCCAATGTTCGAGTTTGAGCATTTTCACGTTAATTTTATGTCTGCACATACATTGAAAAATACCTAATAAAAACCCCTTTATTCCAAAATCTAACCTTTAACGGGCCAACACTGTTTTTCCCCCACCGCCACGCCCCCTCTCCTGTTGAACCCAGTGCTGTGTTCCATACATTTCCCAACACCATCTTGCATTTACCCCCCTAGCCCCCCGCGATAAGACGACGAAAAATCCCCTGAGGGCTCGCCGGGTTCCCCCCCAACCCCAAAGTTATTTCCCCTGACCCAAATACAACTGCCCTATATTACCCCGCCCGCGGCCTATTAATATAGAGAATGCACAATTAGTCCGATCAGGGACAAAACAAATCAAAGGCGGCCGGCCGGGAGCGGGCCTACTCCCCCCTTTGCCCGCCACACCCCCACACAAAACCCCCAACACACCCACACACACACACACACACACCACCACCACCACACACACACACACAGAACCTCATTCCCACAATACGCTTCTTGACTGGTGCCCATTCACGTTAAAGTCCCTAATAAATACGTCATCTTTTGTAGGGAAAAAATTTTTTTAAAACCCCTTTTTTCACTTTCAAACCCTGCATGTTTTCCTAAAAATTACCTCAACCCAAAGCTTCCATAACATTTTCCCCATTATTTAAAACTTATTGCCCCCTCCTTAATTTAAATAAAATCCCCACCTCGTATACTGGCACACTAACCCTTACGATTTACTTAAAAGTCAAACCCCTTCTTTCTCCCCAAAAAAATTTCCCTTTAAAATTTTTCCAACATTCCTCTTTTCCTTCTAAAATACCATAACAAACTTCATCCAAAATCTCTGAAGCTCCCCCTCACTCTCTGAAGTAAAGTTCAACCGCAAACAGACATTTACCACAACCAAACCCATTTCATTCAGCTTATTATTGTACCCATATTTTCCCACTTTAGCTTTCTTTATTTTTAAAAAGCCATCCATGTACTTGGGTCCCAGGCGTATTAGTAAAAATCAAATTGATATCAAGTGCACATGCGTTTGGTTTCCCTTGACAAAAAAGTGATTCCAAATATTCGTAAAAAATTTGGGCAAATTTAAGGGTCGCCAAAAAAAAACGTTTTGAAGCTCCTCTAAGATTTCCCTTTTCGCATTCTGATCACTCTATCGTGTTCGATACCCCTGGTAAAAGGAAAACGAATGGAAACATTTTTTATGTTTTTTTAGTTTTTACCCTACTCCAAACATTTTCTTTTTGATTTCCCCCTCGTTTTTTGGGGAATTTTTGGTGGGGGCGGGCCCAAGCTTCAAGAGGAACGGTTTTTGCCGTTCGTCCTTTCGGTTTCCGAGGAACGTTGAATGGGGTTTTTCCTCTTTATGCGAGGTTGTTCGTGATTTCAGGCACCAGCCCCGCTTTTTCGCGCACTTGAAACACGAACCCCGTGTTCCTTTTTCAGGCCCTCACTAAAGGGAAAAGGTCTTGCGGGCCCCTCCTATAGATTTTAAAGACCGCATCACTGCCTAGCAAAAGCGGAAAGCGGCCTGTTGAGATTGTTTGGTGTCTTCGACTCGGGGCCCCCGTGATTTTTGGTCGTCAAAGGACGTTTCATCCCCCTACCTCTCTGCTTCTCCCGGGGTGAGCGGTCTGAAGAGGCCGCCCGACAGGTTCCGGGATATACCAAAATGGCGCCGTGGCCTTTCCGCGCCCGACGAAAACCCCTGTGGGAAAAATCCTCTTCCGTCAGTGTAACCCCAGGCTTTCTTGGCTGGTAGGACAGAATTTGCCCTCATTCCGTATTTCGCGTAGCCCAGGTCACAAAGACGACTCGAGGGCCCCCCCAAACTCCCGCTGTCACTCCAGCGGGTCGGGAGGCTGTCTTCACTGCGTAGAGGGGGCCTTTGGCCACCCCATCTGGCCAGGGTAAGCACAGGAGCAGGGAAGGTGTAGGGGACTCCCCCGAGTTGGCCCATGGCGGGATGCCTTGTAGTTTTTCCCCTTTGGTTTTCCCACAGTCAACAGATTTTTAAAGTGCCGGATTCAAGGCGGAGCTTCTGTCGGTGACAGAGGGGCGGTGTCGGGGGCTGGGTCCCCTTGGTTAACGATGGGCCAAACGATTCTGGAGCCTCTTAAAAGGGCGAGTTAGGGTCAGATGAGGGCCCTCCAAGCCTCGAAGACTCCTCAGAACAACTTCCAGATTGGGGGGCATCCCACCAACCAGGGGTTCTCCCAGTGCACTTTTAAACCCTTTATACGCCCCCCTTTGAACCATTCCTTTGGCCCCTGTCGTGTCGAATGCCATTCCAATAATTTTTGCCCTCCAAGCTGCTTTCCCCAAGTTTCAGACTGTTTGCAAAAGCTTTCCGCCCGTCTGCAGCCCGGGAACACCCAAAAGTTTCCTCCGTATCCCCCCGGACCCCAAGGGGGGCCCACCCTCCCCAAATCCCTTCCGCCCGCTAGAGGGGTAAAAAATTGCCGTCCCAATGCAGGACCAAGTGACTTCGGTTGAAAGGGGAAAAGCATGGGAATCTTTCGCGGGTTTTGACTCGGCCCGGGGGGTCGACGAACGGGACACAGTTATTGTTTTTGATGCGGGCCGACTCATTGCAGCAGCGGCGTAGGAGGGGTCGCAGCCGGTGGACAGATTGTGCCGCTCCAAACAGGGTCACTCCTTGGTGACTTTTTTCCTTGGGGGTCGACGGCGGAACATTTTCTGGGGGGCGAAGGGGGGGGGGGGGGGGGGGGGGGGGGTTGTGGTTGGGGGGGGGGGGGGGGGTGGGGGGGGGGTTTTTTTTTTGGGGGGGTTTTCTCGTCCCCGCACCACGGCAGCTCTGCCGGGCCTCCCTCAACCCCCAAGGACGCCTTGTTTTTTCCTCGGGATCTTTCGCTTCCATTGCCTTGGAAAGCGCGAGTCGAACGTCTTGACCGTCCTGAAATGCATCTCTTTATTTCTCCTCTCTGTCTTCCGTGACTTGGGTTTCGCCAAGGCGCCGTACTCCTCGCAGTTTTGGGTCTTCTTTTTCACCCACGACACATCCGCGTCGGAAGTTTTTTCCCCTCGCCACACTTTCCAAACCTTTTCAGCGGTAGAAACTGCTGCAGCAAAAAGAATCCCTTCTGGGTCTTTTTGGGGGAAAAAAACCCCCTGGAGAACCTGCCTCTCGCGGAAGCTTTTCCCGGGGAATGACAGTGGGGAATTCTCCCCGTAGCCCTCCCCCGTCCCCTAGATAGTTTTCCCACCCATCACGTTTTGCCCGGGAAAAAACAAGAGACCCAAAAACAGTTTTTTTTTTTTTACATCGAAAAAAATACATACATTAGCTACATTATTTAGTGAGGAAATACAGGGGTAGGGGAGGGACACACTTAAAACGACTAGCTCAACACTAATTGTTTTTAAATAAATTGTTTGAAACAAAAAGACACAAAGGGGCACCCCCGCACAACGACCAGCGACAACTCCTTACTCTCTGCGCCGAGCAGAAAACTGAAAGAAATGCGGACGTAAAAAAAGGGGGGAAACTGAAAGTTTTTTCCCGTTTGAAAGTAGACAGGAAAAGGGAACATTTTGGAGTGGGGCCCCATACACGCGGTTTTTTGGGATACCCTAATTACATTATCAAACTCCCGTCTTACTATACCCAGTAAAACTGGGACAGACTTCTCCCCCCATCCTCCACAGCACTTTCCTCCATAAAATCTTATTTTTTCCAAAAAAGTTTTTAAAAAGGGTTGGAGGAACTACCCTGAACTACACCCCCATCGCCCCCGGGAAGGTTTCCATTTCACCCACTAAACGGCGTGCTTTGGTGCTTCAAGCGCGCTACCCACTCCCTCGTCAACACTTCCCGCCCCTCTCCCAGGGGAAGGGGGGGTTTCTTTTTTGCAAGTTATGTCAGAGCCTCGCCCCCACATGAAAGCAAAACCATGCCCCCCACCCCGCAACCCTCTACACCAGCTCTGTTCTCATCCCTAGAAAAACCCCTACTGAAGACGTGGGTTTTTTAAGTTGGCCCTTTCCCCTCCCGCAAACCATTCACACTTCCCCCTTAGAAAGTTACCCCTACGGTGCGCCCATTGCGGGTTTCAATTTCCCCCTCTCAAAAGCTGCGTTCCGGGGGTTCCCCGGTGACATTCCCTGCCTTGCTCCCTTGTTTTTTTGACTTTTTGGCGGCTAGCCATTTATTTTTATTATTTTTTGTGTAAAATATTCGGGGGTAATCATACTCCTTGATTTTCCTTCCCCCGCATTTCTTAGTTTTGGTAATATTAATTGATAACCACCTCGGCCCTGACAGCTATTTTCTATCAACCCAATCTACCATATGCTTTTCTAGGTCCATGAAGGCTGCATCTAATTTGTATCCGTCCCAAATATTATCCTTTTTTCATTTTTCCCTTGATAAAATATCATCACCAAACGTTTTCCCCTAAACCTCCTTTCTCCTCCCAAAATTCACTCATTAACTCCCTTAAATTGTGTTAAAAATAAACTTTTTCTGAATCGATACATACATCTTAAGATGTTGGAGTCTTTGATGAAATGCTACTTTAGCTACATGATTTAATTATTTGTTCATTCGTAACCAAACCTCCATGACATTAAATTTTTTCTACAAAATATATTGTGAAATTGGAAATACTACACCCTACCCCTCAACCCATACATACAATAGATGCAAAAGTGTTTAACATTATGATTTTAACCAAAATTTAAGACATAAACTAAAGAATTATTTCCCACTATTATAGCATATTGCTTGCAGAAAAATTCTTCTGGAAAATCTGTTATCAGCAACCCCCCCCACCAACTAAAACAAGTATTTGCAGGCTTCCAGACTTCTATACGCTCTCAGTTACTTGCGAGTATATATACTTTTGACGTTAATAAGGTAGTGGCGCCCGAGTCCCCGCCATTGGTGCTATTTTTTTTTTTAAAGTAATCGTCCAACCCATTTTATCTTTGTATAATTATGTTGAATGATCATTCAAAATACCTAATTCACAAAAAAAAAAAAATTCCACGCCTTTTTTCCCTATAAACATGACTTTTGTAAAAAGCGCGGGAAAAACAACAACCCGGTTCCAGGAGTGCGCGAAACCCGCTGATGACGGCTCGTGAGGCGGACAATCGGCCTCATACAGCCTGACTCTCCCCCGGCGCACCAGCTTCTCTACAAATATATATTGGCCGTATAGGTCGGGAACGGTGATAACAGACCACCGAAGACAAGGCCTGGTACATCGCCCGTGACGTCACACCATAAGGATACCACCCCTCCGCTCCCCGTACAAGTTACCTACCTAATATAATTTTTTTATCAGTATAAAGATATACTGTTATCTTCGGAAATGTTTGTTCTATAATATTATTAAATAAAAAACCGTAAAACACACTAAGAAAATGAGACTCAAACTATGAGACTTTCAAGAAATATGCATTAACTTAAACTCTTCGCCATTTAGTATTTTGCTCACAAACATTTTACATGGAGAAATCAATAGAAGCGGAGTTTTAATTAGTTTTCCCATTGTTTAAAATTTTCGTTTAGTGATAATGAATTAGCGGCATCCCATAAATTAGCGTTAACTAAATTTTAAAAATCATGAAATCGGTAATTTCCTCCCTAATATATGTTTATCAGTATAAAATATATACTGTTATCTTCGGAAATGTTTGTTCTATAATATTATCAAATAAAAAACCGTAAAACACACTAAAGAAATGCCATTATGAGACTTTCATGAAATATGCATGAACTTAAAGTTTTCGCCATTTAATATTTTTTGAAAAAAACTTTTTACTTGGAGAAAATCAATAGAAGCGGAATTTAATTAGCTTTCCATTGATATATTTCCTTTTCTGATAAATGAATTAAAACCATGCATAAATTAGCGTTAACTAAATAAATAACATCATGAAATCGGGTAATTTTTCCCGATTGATGATGTTATTTATTTAGTTATATTTTAGCAGCAGAACAAACGTACGTACGTACGTACGTACGTAGTACGTACGTACGTAGTGTGTGTGTGTGTGTGTGTGTGTGTGTGTGTGTGTGTGTGTGTGTGTGTGTGGGGGTGTGTGTTGTGTGTGTTTTGTGTGTGTGTTGTGTGTGTGTGTGCGTGCGTGCGGCTGCGTGCGTGCGTGCGTGCGTGCGTGCGTGCGTGCGTGCGTGCGTGCGTGGTGGGGCGTGCGTGCGTGCGTGCGTGGGCTGCGTGCGTGCGTGCGGGGCGTGTAAAGGATAGGGAGATATGCAGATTACACTACAATAACAAAGTTTCGTATAACAGATTTATAAATAACAACACCACACACCACCACACACACACACACACACACACACACACCCCAAGGGGGAGCAGTAAAACGAGAATATCAGTCTATCACGAAAATAAACTTCATCTCTATATATGTTTCCATTATATTCATGAAATATATTGTAACTGACATTCATATTCACTGAAATGTTATTAAAAATAACACATTAATTAAATAACGCAATTTAAACTCATAAAATAATACATTTACCAGAACGCACTTTACTTAACGAAAAGAAAGAAATTTACAAGAAGATGCAAATACCAAAAACATTTCTTCATCTCGTCGACAAAAACAAAATTACTACAAAAAAGCCAACACTCTTAATATTTGTCAAACTGATGCACGGAGAATGGTGAGTGACACAAAATTTTGCCGTATTTACAGATTATGAAATTAAAATAATGATTGACGTATTGTGATTGTATAGTGACGTCATTGTATAGTGTTTCTTAAAAGAAAATTGTGAGTGACACAAAAAAATATGCCATATTAACAGATTATGAAAATAAAATAATTATTTTGGTACATTCATTATATGGTGATTGTATAGTGACGTCATTGTATAGTGTCTCTTCAAAGATAAATGTGAGTGACAAAAAATGATGCTGTATAAACAGATTATGAAATTAAGATCCTGATTATTACGTACATTATATGGTGATGGTATAGTGACGTCATGGTGTCTTCATATTCACATTATTCAGTCAACTATAGTTCATTAATTTACATATTTTTATACTTTTGTATATCTTTGATCTATTGTACATTTTTATGTGAATAAAGAATACTGAACTGAACTGAACTTGTGTCATGATCCCTCGCAGGCGGGGCCCGAGGAGGTCCCCCGCCTCTCTCCTCCTCATCACTTTCTTATCATGCTCCCTCTCCCAATTTTTCATTAGTTTGCTTTTCTTTCCGGCTACATTTTCTCTCTCATCTTCATTTCACATAATAATATTTCTATCCATTCGAGACACCTATTTCTCCCTTTGTATTGCTCAAACCTTTCGCCATTAGCACTTATCACATCTTCCTTTATACTTTCTCTTTCCGCATTATCTTTTATCTCAATTCCCTTTTTATTATCTTTGACTCCTTTAATATATTTTTATCATTCCTTTACTTTTCTTACCAACGAGGACTTTAAAATCTCTCTCTCTCTCTTCTCTCTCTCTCTCTCTCTCTTCCATCTTACTACTGTCTCTATTTTTTTTTAGTCCCGTCAATCCACTTCCCTTTTGCGCGACTACCTATCCCTATTCCCGGGAAGTGAAAACCACTGTCCCCTTTGTTCGTCCCCGACGTGGCTCGGTCGCAATATAAGCTGTCATTTCCTCTATTTCTCATTTAAATCCTTCGTTTTTCGCCTTTCTTCTATTTTTTCTCTTTATTTTTTATGGTTTTACTTTTATCAAATGAATAATATACTGTTTCTTCGGGAAAGTTTTTTGCGAGATTGCACTAAAAAACCCCGTGAAAAAAACCCCAAATAAATGCCATTATCAACATAAAAAATAAGCATGAGTGCAGCTTTTTCTTTTTTCATTAAAACCCTCACCATTTAAAAAATTTTCGGGGGCGCTTTTCATAAAAGGGGTATATCGAAAGAACGGTATTTTTTACTTTTTGCGGGGATTCTATTTTTTGATAAATAATTACTACCCTGCGAAAATTTGCGTTTAAATAAATAAAAATTTCCTATAAACAACGTTCTCCTTAATCACTCATTTTTTTACTATAAAAATTTATCTTTTTTTTTTTTTTCTCTTTGCACGTCATTTTTGTATAAAAATGATTTAAATGACAAAAAACCTCATGGAACCTTAATATACAGGCCCTTGGGTGCGGGGCATTTTGAGGCCGCCCCGATATCACCATGTTGGTGTGGGGGGGTGGGGGGAAAGGGGGGGGGGTGGTGTGGAGAAAGAGGGGGGGGGAGTGGAGGGGGTAGGGGGTGAACCTACCGGTACGTGCTCCCGTCAAAAAATATTGGCTTGTCATGGAGGGGGGGGTATTGACGTTGGAGTCGGGGGTGGGACACCCCGCTCGGGCCGGGGGCGATTGCACCCCGCCCCGTCGAGGGTTTTGTCCATCCCGCTTGAAGCCCGGGACATTCAGGGAGCAAGGTGTATTGGGGGGACTAGACTACTCCCCAATTTAGCAAAGGTGTAAACACCCTAGACTTTTTACACACAAAAAAGTAATTAGCAAACCTTCGTCAAAAAAGCTTTAATAAGTTTTTGTCAAGCATGTGTATACGGGCTATCTTACTTGTTTTCAAAAATTTTCCTTTTTGGAAAAATTTGGAATACAAAATTATTCTGTACCAAACACAATCCATGATAAATATTTTAAATTTAAAACGACGGGTTTTTTGAAAGCATTTATTCATATTGGGGACCTTTTGGCATTTTTCCTCCCAAATATTGTAAGTAGCCTACCACATTTCTTTCGTTGAAAAAGATGAAGCTAAAATAAATATTGGCGCAAAAATGATTTGGTTCGGTTGACATGCTGCAGAAAAGAAAGAGATACTGAGAAGAGAATATCCATCATTATCATGGCTAAGCAGGGGTGCCCTGGGGCAGAGCAAGGCAAAGGTTTTAACGGTAAGTAATATTTTTTTCTTCTCTCAATTGGTTCTTAAAGTAATATAGTATTAATTAAGGAACCCTGACAAATAAAATAAGATTTTGTGAAGAGCAGAGTTTTGGGCGCATCATAGACGTCAATTGTTCGCTTGTTTTGCTTTGGTTAAATACTTGAATAGTGCCGCGATTCCTGGGGAAGACGGGGAAGCTGCCACCCTGTTTTTCATCATTGACATCACCAGGGCTCATAGGTGTTCCCCAAGGGATCCTCGCAGCCCTAAACAACAACACAGCCAGCATAATAGTGGCGAGGCCACCCAGACTCACGGCACTCATGGCAAACAGGGCTGCTGACCTGGATATCCTGCCGCCCTTCGCCTCCCTTCGAGTCCTTGCTATACACCTCCCTCCCCTTCCCTTGCAGTGAACCTTTCTATTCCACGATCAGTGTATGTATTGGTAAGTAGTAAATTGGTTTGTTCTGTAAGGCATTTCTAAGTATGTCAGTTCAGTAGATCATGGCAGTTTATGTTGGTGTTGTACAGTGCTGCGAGGATCCCTTGGGGAACACTATAAGCCCTGGTGATGTCCTATGATGCTATAACAGACGTGGCAGCTGACCTGTCTTCCTTCAGGAAGGCACAGGTTTGAGGCGGATGACAGCGGTTGCCGTGAGGGGGGGACGCCCGCCGTCGCCAGGATCACCCAAGCGGTATAAGTGCGGGTAATATTCTAGTGTCCTTTCCCTCCCCTTTATTAGTGGGGGGTTTATCCATGAAACCTTCACAAATTCCTTCAGATACCTCTAAACGAAATTATAAGTGTGTAGTAAAATTTTGTTGGGTTCCCGGGGAGGGTCGGGGAAATATGGAGGAGAGGGGTGCAATCAGTTCGTACATAATTTATTTCGTACACTAAAAATTTTGCGTAGTCTATATAAATAAAATAGTCGTATCGTACACTCAGCTCAGAGTTGAACTTGACTACTAGAGCTACGAAACGCATCAGGTATCTACGAAAAAAATCAAATCAGTGTACGAAACTACTAACAAAACCTGGGTACGAAACAACTTGTGTACAAAACTCCCTGTAACCGTAGGAGGTTGGGTTGAATATTGGGGGTTCGAGGGCGGCAGAGCCTCCCCGTTTGGGGGTTTTCAATTTGGTTAGGTTGGGAAGTTAGGTGGTATTTTTTTACACTAGGACCGAAATTTCCCCTACACAATTGGGAGTGTGGTTTCTATTTACCTTATTGGATTCTAGGGTATTATGCTAGTGTTTGCCCACACTCCCCTCTCCCACAAAACAAGCTTGGGACCTGGGGAATGCGGGATATTTTGGCTGGGATACAAATCGCAACCACATAGTTTTTGGAGTTAGGGGTGTTGAAAAAATTCCCTAGATCTAGGGAAAAATAATTGGATTTCTTCAGAGTCCTGGACGTGTGAACTGACGATCCTCACGAATGATGACCGAAGTGTCGAAAACCCCCCACCCCCCGCTAGGAGTTTAGGTTAATTTGTTTAGGTTATATTTGGGTAGGTTAGGTTAGTTTTGGGGTTTGGTTAGAATTGGCTAGGTTAGCTTAGGTTAGATTTGGTTAGGTTAGGTTATGGGTGGGTCAAGCCCCGCGCTGGGCTAGGTTAATTTACTAGGTTAGGTTAAATTTTGGGTGGGGAAATTTCTGTAGATATAGGAATATACCCTAGATCTAGAGAATTTTCCCCCCTATACACAACTCTTAAATTACGTGTTTCTAAACGCAAAATTTTTGTTCCCCACCCAAAAAACCCTTTCATTCCCACAGGTTCCCAAACTTTTTTTGGGGGAAGTGGGAGAGTATGGGCAAACACTAGAAATTTACCGATTCTAGGAAACATTCTCTCTATGGATTTTCCGTCGCAATCATTACTTTTGGAGATATGACATGTTGTTTATAGGGAGGTGAGAACAAAGTGTTTACGTCCGTCACACTCTTCTTCCTCTTGTGACCTCCTTCACTCTGTTCTTCCCTTGCCGCGGACACTTCTTTAATGCAGATTTGGCTTTAGTTTGGGGGTTAAACGTGTGGAAATAGGTTAGGTTGGGTTAGGTTAGATTAGTGAGTCAAAAGGTGGGGTTAGGTTAGTTTAATTTTCATATTTCATATACACTCCTTCTTATTAAAAAAGTCTATATCTCCGAAAGTAGTGATTTGCGACGGAAGTTCATAGAGAGAATATTTTTTAGAATCTATTGAGGTGAAGAAACAACATTCCCAATTGTGTAAGGAATTTCTGTCCTATTTGTAAAAATTTTTAAGGGTTTTTAGGTTGTTAGCTAGCTAAAGTTAGGTAAATCTTTCTAGATCTAGGTACATTTCCTTAGATATAGGGAATTTTGACTCCCCTACATAATTCCAAAAGTACGTATGTTCGACACAGTAATTGGTTCCCTACCCAAAAGCTCGCATTTCCACAAGTCCCCAACTTGTTTACGGGAAGGGTTTGGGGGTCGGCTCTCCCCCTTGGAAGGGGAGAGTAAGGGAAAATGCTAGAAATTTACCAAAAACTAAAAAACACAACGGGTATGTGTGGGCCATCGAGGCTCGTTGAGTAATCAATGCCCATAAATGTTTACACTAGGACTATAATTTTCTACACAATCGTAGAGTATGTTTGTTTCCTTAATGATTCTGAGAAACTTCCGTCGTAAATTACTACTTTGGGATATATAAGATGTTTTTATAGGAAAGAGTGAATAGGAAATAGGGAATCTACTAACCAAACCCTTATGACTCACTAAGACACTAACGTTCCCTTTTTCCCTGACCGGTAAATTGGTACTTTTCAAACTTTAAAATTGAGTACGAGATTATAATGTTCTTTCCCTATGTATTTTGATTTGGTAAGAATGTTGGTCACATTAAAATTGTCGGAAATGCCTCATTTTGCAGTTACCCCCCTCCATAAAAAACCTGAGGACCCATCGGGAACGCGGGGTTTTGGGCGGGGAAGGGGGAAACAAGTTTTGTATGTGGAGTAGATTATGTAGATGACGTAAAATATATCCGGTATACACTATGGGATGATATGAAGCTGAAAATACATAAAAATATATAACCAATAACCTACAGATACCTACCTATTTCTGGGGAAGTTCCCTAACCTAACCTAACCTTAAGGGATAACTGCAAATGAGGCATTTCGGACGAATTTTAATGTGACCATCTTTCCCTTAACACATAAAAATATATAGGATAAGAATACTTTAAACATAGTTCGTACTAAATTACTGGTTGAATACCATCTAACCTAACTCCACGTTTAACCTGACTAAAGCCAAATTCGCGTTAAAAATGTCCGCGGCAAAAGGAAAAATTGAGGCGATGCAGGTCAAAAAGAAAAAGAGTGAGGCGCACATAAACCTTTGTCCTCCTTGTCACTTATCGTATCTCCAGAAGTATTGATTTGCAACGGAAGCTCATTGAGTTTTTCTTAGAATCCTAAAAGGTAAACATTAACCATGGTCCCACTTGTGTAGGGAATTCTGGTCCTAGTGTAAAATAATACCTAATGCCCAGGTTAGGTTAGTGATTTTAAGTTTTGGGTTGTATCAACCCTCCCATATCTCGTTTTACTACCTTATGAAGGACTAATCTTTTGTCATACATGTCTTTTACTAACCTTCAAGCCTCTTGGCAAGCTGTTAATTTGGTCAAAAAGGAGGTTAGGTTAAGGTTAAGTTTAGTTTTATTTTAAAACAAAACTAAACCTAACCAAACCTTAACCTTAACCATAACCTAACCTAGCCTGGCTGCTGTCAGTGAGGGAGGGATTGGCCTGGGGTCACGACTGCTGATGGGGGACGGCGGAGTTGCACCTATTTATTTTTATTATCATTTATTTCCGTGATTTTCATCGAAGTAACAGCTTGCCAAGAGGTTTGAAGGTTAGTAGAAGACGTGTATGACAAAATATTTGTCCTTCATAAGGTAGTAAGCTAGATAGGCAGGGGCGATAAAACCGAATCTTAACCAAACAAACATCAGATTCTTTTCAAACAATATAAAAAATGGTATCCGGGGAAAAATATAGTTTCATCTGAAAAAGGAGAGCGTTGATAAAGCGAATCTTTACGGGTTATGAACTTAACGGTGGTCTGTGATATATATTATCATATAAAGAAATTATAACAAAAGGTGTGATATTTTTGTTGGTTTTAATTTTGTTGTATTTGGTTGCCACTGAAAGCCCAGTTCTGCTTAATAATAAACATTATTATTAACGGAACTGGGCTTTCCTGCAAAACCTTAATTTAACACGATTTGTGTATATGTAGTTTCTTCTGTGACATATATGTAGTAATTACCATTTTCACTTCTGGACACTTAACAAATATAACCTACGTATTTGTAAATTTTCCCACAGGATTGGCGGCCGGGCCAAACTACCCGAGCAGTGGGGCCGCTTATTTTCCCAAGTCTGGAAGGGTCGCCTTGCCGTGAAGACGTTTGACTGTCGCTCTGTAGCTAACCTCGATTTTATCGAAAAAATCCATCATTGTGATTCCCACACAAAGTTAACATAATGGTAAGGAAAACAACCGTGACCTAACGTAACCTACCTACTTTGTTCAAGAGTAAAGTAGCACCCTTTGTGTAGCTTAAGGCCGGTTCCCACTAGCCCGCTTCTACGGCCGCCGTTGCCGTACACCGCCCAACAATGACGTCACCATCATCACCGCTTGAGTGGTATTTGTGGTAACCGGGCACAGTTTGCACCTCCGCTCGAGCGGACACCGCCGAGCGGGAGAGATGATTGATTTTAACTTTGTACGACAGCCGTACAAACGGTTTCGGGGGGTGCGGTCAACTTTATTGTGACGTCACTGTTGTTCATTGTTGTACGGCGGCCGTACAATATTAAATTGCCATTTTTTTTTAGTTCTAGGTTAAGGTTAGGGAGTAAGACAATTTACCCTGAATATCTACTAGAATTTACTGTTGCAAATTTATATATATATATATATATATATATATATATATATATATATATATTTTATATATATATATATATATTATATATATATATATATTATATATATATATATATATATATATATATAATATATATATAATTTTTTTTTTAATCCCTCCCCAGGTCAGAAGGTTATGTTAGGAATCCAACCTTAGTTTTTAAGTCAGCTTAGTCAACCTTAGTTTTTAAATAACGGGAGGCTATGGCCCCTCCTGGATTTTTGCTGCAAGGTCATTAACTTATCCTGACTTGGATTTTTCACTAAAAAACACGAATCTGCATCGGTAATAGTATGTGTAGACCCCTAACTAATTGTACAAAGATAGAATAAAAGTGATATCGAAATAATGTATGTGATTAAGGACAAACTCTAAATTTACCGTTAAGTTAATGCTGCTGTCACACAGAGCCAGGTGAGCTGGGCGGCCCCTTCCCGTCTAATAAAAAAATAAAAAAGTCCAACACGGCGAAGAATCAGCAAAAAATGTCAGCAGCTGCAATGTTTTTTATTTGTCACCGGGTCTATACCGGGTCCTCACCGGCCTGGTACTGGGTTCACCGTCCCGCGAACAGGCGCAAAACGGGTGCGCCATCCTTATAGTGTCCTCGTACCAGGCTCTTCACCGCCGCTTTTACTCGCCCGGCAGGAGTTTTGAGCATACTCAAAACTCCTGCCGGGCGCGGATGGCCGGCAAAGTCCCCTGAACGTGTTCAATGGACGGGAAACGGTCCACCGTGTGTCCCTCACCGTATCTGCCGTCCCGCACCAAATTTTTCAAAACGGTGGCGAATGATGAGCCCACACGCTCATTGTGACAGCAGCATAAGTTTAGATTACATGGCTATTGTGGAGTTTAGCTCCATGTTTCCAAAAGTATAATATATTTTGTATATTTTATGTTTGTTTGTCACATTCATTTGCTATTGCATACTGTTTGGTGACTTGCATGTCAGTGGGTTTGTTTTCCCCTATGTGCTTTAGGCCACACCCTCAATCTGCTCTGACATAATGCTAGGCTTAACATTTTTTTTTATTAATGTATACATGTCATTCCAGTGGGCACAAGACAGCAGTGTGATGGGACGCTAAATTGGTCAACACCAACACAGTTTTCAAAGTTCTTCATGGAGAAACTTTGGCTTCACAGACCATTGCAGCTGTACAAAATTTTGGAAATCAATGCTCTTTACAACATCTACAACATGAACATCAGGCTGAAAAGACCAGAAGAGATTGAACTGAGGGAACAAGAAAAAGCAGGTTTGGTCTAATTTAATTATGTTGATATAGGTTCCTTTAAAACCCCTACAGGACAGTGTTATTTAGTTTTTTAGCTATTCCTGAGTCCTGTTTTCCATTCCTGCTTTTTCCCGCCTCAAATGCACTCTCAACATTTAGCTGAAACTACATCCCTTCCTTTTTGTGTCTCTATTATCTACCCTTCCATGCTTTCCCCTTGTTGGCACAGGGTCTTCTTCCATTTTCATCTGTTTATTTGACATTGTTTATACCTCTCATCTCTCAAAATATAACATTGCCTTCCAAATTAAGTATTTCACTTGCATCCAAATACAATCACATATTTTGGCAAACATACTCAGGTTTCTCTCTCACAGAAACTATTGAAAAAATTAACCCAGATATTATATATTTTTTGTCATTCTCTGCAAACAGTACAAAATTATTCACAAGTGGGAGGTTATAGCGGCTTCTAGTTTGTCTTATTTATACCCATTCTGCATTATCATTTCCTACCTTATGTGCATGGCCTAGCTTACACAACCTGTTTGTACAGCAGTGTTATAATAGTAATGTTGTATGTACAAACAGATTGTATAAGGTAGGCTATGCACATAAGGTAGAAATGATGGTATGGAGCATATCACTGCATATAAAAATACTAAACCCTATTAGCTACTGGCATTCTTGTAAGCAGTAATAAATAGAATTAGCTTGGCATCTAGGCCAGTCATTTGATATGTAGAATTAGCCATCATATTCCCACTGGCCACTGCGTTATTTTATTGTGTATCTTGCTTCTTTTCAGTGAATGTCTTTCATCTTTTCCAGTTTTCAAAAAAAAAATCTTAGGTTGATTTTTCCAGTTTTTAGGCTTTTTAATGCTAAAATATCCACCAGTTATTTATTTTTTTTAGTCTTTCTTAAACATTGCATAGCAATTCAAAAGCTTTTCATCGATGTCACCTTTGAAAATATTTATTGCATTTTATGTACTCCTTTCCTACTTTAATGCGTTTGAGTAAAAAGAGCTTCATTATATATTTCTTTTTTCTACAAGATGTTGCACTAATCTCACTTATAAGAACATGTTTGCAGTATATTTTGATACCTGTATGATGGCTATGTACACAATATTTTTTACTTTTTACTGCATACAATTTATAGTCGACCCAATAATTTCCAATAGCATTTTCCCGTAAATAATCCCCTTAATCATCACAGGCTATTGCAATAATGCATAGGGTTTAGGTTGGCCAAATGTCGCGTTTTTTTCCCTTTTAGATTGAGGAAATTTTCTTATTTATCATTAGCATGAAAAAAAAGTAAGTCATATATATGTAAAAATTTCCAGGGTTCAATTTTCATAGATTTGGTGTTAAGATATTTAAACATAAATAACGTAATTTGTCTTCAGTTTGCAAAGATAAGTATCGGAAATATATTTCCATCCCCCTGATCTTTTAGCGTTGAAGGACAAATCGCTAACTAAGTAGATTGTCATTCATTCCTACCCTGTAAACATGTACACATTAATCTAACATTATATTTTTTTCTAATCTCAAGTTGTTTCAGCTTTAATAAAGATGTATTTCTATAATCATGCATTATATCCTTATTAACTTAAACCTGTTATTTTTCCTTTTATGTATATTTTTCGCTTTAAAGAAAAGTAAAGTAGACAATGTTAACATGAATGCTGGTTTATTAAGATCCTTGCTTTAATTTTGTGAAGTACTTATTGGGCAGGAACTTCCACATTGATTTGGGCATCGGAGAAGCTGTTTGCGTACATGTCCCTCTTGCAGCAACAACCTCACCTTCAAGAATGCAAATTTCTGTTCATTACGGATCTTATAAAAGGAGGAATTCATGATATTATAATTTTCGATAGAAAGTTACTCCAATTTGCCATAAAAAAATGTGATATCGGGAATTCTTCCTTTAAAGATCCATAAAGGACAGATAACTATAATTGCATTCCTGGAGGTGCAGAGGTGCAGTTTTTGCACCTTCTGGAGGGGTGCATAATTGAACCCTATTTGTACAAATAGGGTGTAAGTTTACACTCCTCCAGAAGGTGCAATAACTGTAGTTTTGAACGTGGGTGCAGCTTTTGCACCTTTAAAGGTGCAAAAGTGGGACATAATTTTGCATCTTTAAATGTGCAAAGTTTCACCCTTAAAGGTGCATTTGTTGCACCCATATGGGTGCAAAAGTGCATCCCTCCAAAAGGTGCAAAAGTTGCACCTATAAAGGTGTAAAAGTTGCACCCCTAAAGGTGCATTTTTTGCACCCATATGGGTGCAAAATCGCACCCAAAATTCCAATTCCAAAAGGTGCAAAAAGTTGCACCCTAGTGTTTTAAGGTGCAACCTTGCACCCTTAAAAGGGGCAAAATATGTGATATCGTTTTGCACCTTTAAGCTGCAAAGTTGCACCCCTAAAGGTGCATTTGCTGCACCTATATTGGTGCAAAAGGGGACCCCTCCAAAAGGTGCAAAAGTTGCACCTATAAAGGTGCAAACCTGCACCCCTAAAGGTGCATTTTTTCAAATGGCTAAGAAAGTTCTGTTTCAAACTGGTGCCGTGACGGGTGGAGCCTCTGATAGCACTCCCGAGAATCTCCTACTGTACGTACAATAGGGAGGGAGCAATGCTCACCCGTCACTGTGCCAGTTTGACAGTTTAAATTTCTTAGCCATTTTGACCCACCTACTCTTTTCCTTATTGGGACGTGCTACATACCACAGGAAGCGGAAAAGTATATGGATTTTGAAACAGTGCTTGAAAATTGAATGCAAACCAAAACTGATGGAGTCACAGCGAGTTTAAGCAAAATAAGCAAGAAGAATGTTTATTTCACTCTTTTACTTTCCTTCAATTATATTAATAATACTGTAGTCTTAAGTTTTATTTTTTTATGCTCATGATATGTACCAAAGTTTATGAAAACGATGGTAGGCTCAGCTTTCATAAATATCATCTGGTAGCTTGGTAAAATCGGGTAGGAGTACAACATTTCAATGCACTGAAAACCTAAAAGTCCGCCTACTCTTGTAATGTCGGGATGACTTTATTTTTTACCCTATTGAGTTATAAGTGGCGTGTTGTTGTTGAACAATCACGCCTGATTCACTGCTGCAAACAAAATAGGGGCCCATCTTGTTAAAAGATGAGTAAAACCCCAAAAAATATGAATATTTTTCTGAGGCAAAGCAAGGGTTTTGGGTTGCGGCTAGGCAAGTACCACCACCATCGCCACCCAGCCGATCTATCACCAATCACGACGTCCTTACAAACTCGGCTAGGCAGCGAGCAGCTCCCAGAATCCAGCCTAAGTGAATAGACTATAGCAACTCTGCCTTACGGCGGAAGTAATAATTATTACTCCGTGCAGAGGCCTTTATACCCCGCTCGGAGGCCGTCCACCCCGGCTTGGAGCCCCGAGACGCTTCGCACTCCAGTATGAACCAAAAAAAAACACTATTGATTCCCGGTTGATTGCCAGAGCTATCGGCTCCAATCATGGAGTGGGGGGGAGCGGTACACTCCAACTCGATATGAGCCTGGGACAATTGCGCTCCACCCCCGCTCGGAGGCTGTCCATCCCGGCTTGGAGCCCCGGGACGCTTCGCACTACAGTACAGTGGAGCCAAAGGGGTATTGGGTGGAGCGCGACTGTTCCCACATTGGAGTAAAGGTGTAAAACCCCCTAGACTAAGGGGTAAAACTAACTCACCCCTAGACTAATGGAGCAAAAAACCAGACGACCGAGCAAATGGATCTCGCCCTCCATATAGTGGAGCAAGTGGAGCAACACCCTTACCATGGAGGGGAAAAATGTATGGCGGATGGAGCGGAGCCCATAGGCTGTATACCCACTACTTGTGTTGTGTTATTCACCCATGGTCTTTTCCACGCGAGCTGGCTCGCGATCGCCAGTTTTCACCCTCTCAGTGCGAACTTGGAGCTCATTATTACCGATATGTGGGCAATGCTGGGACCTCACACACCACACACCCCCATCCCCTTGCTCAAGGGGGACAGTAACCGCCCAACTTTGTTAGTGAAAAATCCTCGGGAGCGCGAGGACTCGAACCGCCTACCCACAGAATGGGAGGCCGTGTGTGTGTGTGTGTGTGTGTGTGTGTGTGTGTGTGTGTGTGTGCGTGCGTGCGTGCGTGCGTGCGTGCGTGCGTGCGTGCGTGCGTACGTGGCGTGCGTGCGTGCGTGCGTGCGTGCGTGCGTGCGTGCGTGCGTGCGTCACTAAGGAATGAGAGGGAAGGGGAAACGAAGAAAATGAGGCAGGGAAGAGGAGAGAGAGCAAAAGGTTGAAAAATGGGACATGTTAGTGCTGCCAAGTTTAAGTGAAAAGGTAGTTAGTCTGTGTCAGTGGCGGTAATGCTGGCAATGACGCTTTGTTGTCACTGCAGATAACTTTTCTTGTGTCCTTTTACTATACCATATATGTTTTTGCCTTACCATTAACAAGCAATCATTTTTTTTTCTCTCTCTCTCTCTCTCTCTCTCTCTCTCTCTCTCTCTCTCTCTCTCTCTCTCTCTCTCTCTCTCTCTCTCTCTCTCTCTCTCTCTCTCTCTCTCTCTCTCTCTCTCTCTCTCTCTCTCTCTCTCTCTCTCTCTCTCTCTCTCTCTCTCTCTCTCTCTCTCTCTCTCTCTCAATACCACCATCCTTGTATCGTTTATCTCCCTTTCTCTTCGTCACTCTCACTACCACTAACACCACCTGTTCACCTCTTCCTCCCCTCAAAATACCAAAAATACTCAGTGGTTTATATAATGTCAGTGCAGAGGATTACAGTCGTTCGATCAAGACTTATTATAACAAAATATCACAGTTTCAAGATAAGTTGGTAAAATATATTAGTCTAGCGAAGCCAAATACTTCCTCTTCAGTCGGGTCGTAAACTTGTGGAATGCTCGACCTTCCAATATCGTAAACAGAATGACAGCCTTTCAACTATCCATTCATTCACCTTATCCTTATCAACTATTCCAATATCAACTTTCAAGCACATATTAGAAAAGTACCTTAACTCTGGTCCAGAGCTGTCATATTATCCGTTAACACAACAGTCTCAAAATGTATAAGCAAAATGTACAATTTATTGGGTTGGGGGTCTTGTTAATGTTTTGTTTAATTTATCACAAAAAGCCTCGTAACGTTAAACAGGTCTGTTGCTGCTTGTTCTTCCTTTGCATTCCTCTTCTCACTCATGCCGCACCGCCTGACACAACCAATCCAGTCAGGCTGACGTATGTTAAGGCATATGAATGGGTGTGATAGGTATGGGCGTGGTACATTTTATTGCCGGCCCCAGTTACGGCTGCGTCAGCAAGTTGAGAGGCCGGCAGGTTTGAAGAGAGGTCAATTAGCTTATTTTCATCTCTTCATAAATAAATGGCAACATAATGGATATCTATATAGAGTAGTTATATTATCAGTGTATTCTATGGTAGAAACATCACTTGCTTCTTACTACATGTTTAGTAATGGAGCAGATGTATATGTGTGATAGATAAACGAATAGTCGACACCTGCATGACAGAAGCAGCGGCGGCTCAGCACAGGTGACGACAGACGGAAGAGCGCTTATAACCATTTGAAAGGGTAGGACGGAGGTAACAGGACTCCTGTACATTTCGTTCAAGTGTATATATTGTAGATTTACATAATTATACTACCTCACCACCCTGGCGTCTCTCTATATCCTCACGAAACCACATATTAACTTTCCAGCGAACACAGTGATTGAAACGTGTGTTATTGGACATTTACTCATCTAAGGCTTTAATGGTGAGTACCTATGTGAGTAGAAATACTCGCGAAAAGGAATAACCAAAACACGTGCAGGGAGTCAGCGAGGCTCACCGGGGAAAGCAATCAGTACATCCATTCTTATGTCTATGTTGTCCTGTTAGTGCAGCAGGGATTTTCTATGTTTGTGCTGATTATATTTTCGTGTGTAAAATTATCAGATTGTAAAAAAGAAAAGGATCGTAAAAAGTTAAATCACTCGTTCGTACTCATACTATTAAATCGTCTATTGATTCAAACTTAATTATCTATGAATGAACAAGATTGAGGGAGAAAAAACAAGGCTTGGAATTTGGGCCCAAACCCTGCATACACACCGAGAAGAGAAAGGCTACACACACACACACGCACCACACACACGCACGCACACACACGCACGCACGCAGCACGCGCCACGCGCACACCCCACACGCACACGCACACGCACACGCACAACCACAATAAACATACATACACAACAGCGGCACATACGAAACCATTGAAAACATTATTGCTGAACATTTCCATTAAGAAAGACCTTTTTCTTCCTTCCCGTCCAGCTTAATGGGGAAAAGGACGTTTTGTTTCTTATATTTCTTTGTCCTTTTCGATAAAGCGGTTAATTGTTGGTAGCAATATAGTGAGTGGCGTGCGGCGTAGTTGAGTTTCATATGGAATGGTGTGGCGCGGTGTAGTGCTGTATAAAGTAGTGCTTCATCGCAGGGTTACGCAGAGTCCTGTGGTGCGAGGCAGGCTTGGAATAATTGAAATGTAATTTAATTGAAATGTAATTTATTACACATTCTTGGGGTAATTGTAAAACTCCTCTCATAACTAAGTTTCGCATCCCCTGTATCATTTTAGTCATCATTCTCTGGACTGATTCTAACATTAAAATATATCTCCATCTTGTAATACGGGGACCAAAAATGTACCGCATAATCTAGGTGAGGTTTGACCCACAGCCAAATGAACCTTTTGAGTAATCTCAGCACTTTTACTTTTAACACTCCCGAAAATTAATACTAAAACGCTATTAGCTCGAATTCTAGCCTGAATACATTGAACAAAAGAACATAAGAAATTAAGGAAACTACAAGAAGCCGTGAGACCTACACGAGGTAGTTCCTGTTATTTAACACTACCTACATCCACCTTTCATTCCCACCTATGAATTTCTCTAGCTTCTTTTTAAAGCTCCCTAATGACTCCGCACTAACTGCCTGTCTAATGAGTCCATTCCAATCATTTACCAACCTATTTGTGAACCAGTTTTTCCCTATTTCTTTTTTTAAATCTGCGCTTTTCTAGCTTGAATCCCTTACTTCTTGTTCTACTCTGGTAACTAGCCGTAAGAACTTTTCCTACCTCTCCTTTATTATATCCCTTTATCCACTTAAAAACTTCTATCAGATCGCACCTTACTCAGCCTCTCTCGAGTGAGTGTAAATTTAATAGCTTCAATCTCATCTCATAACTAAAGTTACGCATCCCTTTGAATCATTTTGGTCATCCTTCTCTGCACTGATTCAAACAAGGCTATATCCATCCTGTAATATGGAGACCAAAACTGAACCGCATAGTCTAGGTGAGGTCTGACTAGAGCCAAATAAAGCTTTAGAAAAACCTCAGCACTTCTACTTTTAACACTTCTAGTAATGAATCCTAACCCCCAATTAGCTTTATTTCTAGCCTCAATACATTGTTTCCTAGATCGGAGGTCTGGGCTCACCCTCACTCCCAGATCTTTCTCACCTTCTGATCTTTTCAGCGATACATTGCGTATTGTGTATCACCAGGGGGTTTTCTACTAACATTCATAACGCTGCACTTATCAATATTAAATTCCATCTGACCCTCTGACTACCCACTCATTAATTTGATCTAAGTCTCCCTGCAATATGTGTACATCAGACTGTGATCTAATAATCATACCTACCTTAGTATCATCAGCAAACTTCCTGATATCACTGCTAATCCCACTATCCAAGTCGTTGATGTAAATCAAAAATAGTAATGGACCCAAAACAGACCCTTGTGGCACCCCACTTGTCACCTGCCCCTATTCAGATTTAGAACCATTAATTGTAAACCTGTGTTGCCTAGGACGGAGGTCGGAGCTTACTCGCACACCCAAATCTTTCTCGCCTTCTGATCTTTTCAGTGATCCATTGCGTATAGTGTACCTATTACCAGAATTTTCTCTACCAACATCAATTACGCTAAACTTGTGAGTCTTAAATATCATTTGCCACCTGACTACCTACTCGTATAACTTTTTTTAGTCTCCCTGCAAACCGTTAAACATCAGACTGTGATCTAATAATCCTACCTATCTTAGTATCATCAGCAAACTTGCTGATATCACTGCTAGCCCCAGTATCTAAGTCGTTGATGTAAATCAACAATAGTAATGGTTCCAAAACAGACCTCTGTTGAACCCCACTTGTTACCTGACCCCATTCTGATTTAGAACAATTAATAATAAGCCTTTTTTGCCTATCCCTCAGCCAAGATATAATCCAACAATGAACCTTCCCATCTATTCCATGTGCCTTAACCTTATTTTAGAGTCTCTCATGCGGTACCTTGACGAATGCCTTACTAAACTCCAGGTATCATAATCCTCATTATCATCTGCTGCCTCATACACTTTCCTATAAAAACTCATAAATTGGTGAGACATGACCTACCCTTAGTGAAAACATGTTGCGAATCATTTACTTAACTATGCTTTATTAAAAGCTCTCTAATGCTTTTTTGCAATAACATATTTTTATAATTTACCTACCACTGAAGCCAAACTAATGGGTCGATAGTTTGATATTAATTATCTTATCACCCTTCGTAAAAATGGGGACTACAACACCTTTCTTCCACCCTATCTTCCACCCATATAGACTCTACACAGCATCTGTTTTTATATCATTGTTAACTAAACACTGCAATGTATCCCTAGCAAAAAGTGCAAATCCTCCATCTCTCCTGCCTAACCTGTCCTTGCGAACTAACTTGTACCCCTCTATCTCTACTTCTGGATTAAATGCTTTGCCTGACATATCTAACCATGTTTCTGATAATGCTATTATATCAAAATCTTCTACAGTAGATATTCCACTCAGTAAATCCATCTGTTTAAAATACTCCTATTTTTTTGTGTAGTAAACATTTAAGCTACTCTTCTTCATCATGTCAATATTCCCAATAGCTGTATCTAAGCCTTTCCTCTCTCTCCTCTCAAAACTCCGTTACGTTCCCTGCTTTCTAAAACTACTTCTAGTGTCACGAATCTCCCTTCCTCTGACCCCAGAGTCCATTCTTCGGCTGCCGATCTTAAAAAAGCCTGAAAGGCACCTAATTCCCGTTCAAGGTATTCAGACAAGATCTGCACCCCGCGAAAAGTGCACCCAATCCCTGTGGTAGAGGCTTGCCTGTCCGTAAAAGTAGTCCCAGCTATCGACAAAGGCCCATCCATTAGCTTAGAAATGAATTGCCAGCCGACATTCAGATTAATCGTCAAGGATTCGAACCAGGTTCCGCAGATTTAGCTAGACGCGCTAGCCACTACACACGGAGGTGCACAGTACCATTCTAAACCCCTTTCACACATTCACGATTCGAGCCACGGTGCTCCACGGATCATGCTCCGTATCAGCACCGCGTGCATATCCGTCACAATCCGTGGGACTCCGTCCCCCGAGGTGAATTACCGTCCCGACAACGGCGCGCACCAGCACGAGCCAGGACATTTTTGGTCATGTTAAAAAATGTAAAAATTTGCCGTGGCGGTTGAAAATACCGTGAATCACCTTAGCACCATCGTGTGGGCACCGTAGGAGCACCGTACAATGCCGTAATTCAACGTACTAGACCGTGACGCACCGTGGTGCAATCAAGCATTGACGGTATGCCAAGGTATCGTCACGGTATATGCCGGAGGATGTACGGTGACCGTGACACACCGTAGCAATGCCGTGGCTTTCCGTGATGCAATAACACGACAAACCACGGAGGCAACACGATAACTGTACGGAAAACCACGGGACAGGAAGCAGCACTGCGGTGATGGTATGGGGAGTCAAGATGGCAACACGATAATCTTGGGATGTGGTATCGGCGCTTCACGCTTCAGGGTTGCGCGAAGGTCGTAATATAAGTAGCGCGGTACTATACCTACAGCTCTGTCAGTTTCCCGAAGCTATTTGCATGATACCCGTGGATTCACCTTACATGTTCCAGGAGGATATATATATATATATATATATATATATAATATATATATATATATATATATTATATATATATATATATATATATATATATATATATATATATATATATATAAATATATATATATACTATGTCATAGAGGACTATACTCTTGAGGGTAGACTGAGCACATTTTCCCGATCACCCGTCGCGTAGTAGGCCATTTCTTTAACACATCGCTACATCTAATATGATACATTTTCTTTAACAAATAAGAATATTTACGGTACAATGAAGGTATGAGCTTATATTCTTAAGATATGATATTATTTCCATAGAAAAATACAATAATCATTGTGGCCTTCCAGTACGATAATTTTGCTGCCTGCAGCTTACTGTAAACAAAGCCGTTTGTCATTCAGTTCAAACCTCGCCCTAGTATTGTGAAGCCCTGGAGCTCCTGCCCAGGCTCTATTTACGCATCCTACACTCTTAACAATGGCTTATATGTGTTGTGTTGTGGGATGCAAGACAGATTATGTCTCCAGAAAATCTCAGGAGGGGGAAGGAGTCGATTCAAAGTACAGAAGTGTCTTTTCAATTACCTACCTCACCTACCCCGTCTACAAGGACAGCTACAAGGAATGCAAGGTACGTGAAGGAGAAAATTTTGCTTATTAATCGTTTCTTTATTTGGTTAAGGTAGGTTAGACACTGTGGATATTTTCTACTCATATTTCACTCGTGTTCATATTTATTCAAAACTAGGCACTCGTAGAGAATGTGGTTGAAAATGTTGTCGTAGAAGCTATTGTACGCCTGGCAGCTACGCGTCCCCTCCCTCTGTCTCTGTCTCTCTCTCTCTCTCTCTCTTCCCTTCCTCTCGATCTCTCTCTCTTCTATCTTTCCCTTCTCTCTCTCTCTCCTTGAGAGAGAAGGGAAGGGAAGGAGAGAGAGAGAGTCTCTCTCTCTCTCTCTCTTTCTCTCCTTCCTTTCCCTTCTCTCTCTCTGTCTCTCTCTCCTTCCTTTCGGCGAGTAGTCCCTCCCTCTCTCTCTGTCACTGTCTCTCTCTCTCCTTCCTTTCGGCGAGTAGTCTCTCTCTCTCTCCTTCCTTTCGGCGAGTAGTCTCTCTCTCTCTCTCTCCTTCCTTTCCCTTCTCTCTAAAGGAGAGAGAGAGAGAAGGGAAAGGAAGGAGAGTGAGAAAGAGAGAGAGAGAGAGAGAGGAAGGAGAGAGAGAGATTGATTTTTTGATTGTTTATTAACATTATATTTACAAAACAAGTGATTAACATTTATAGGTGTAAATCTTGTCCATTGAGCTCGTGGTTCCTTATGGACGCTATGCACTACTGGTTAGCTAGAGCAGTCGTGAATAAGGGAAATACAATTAGTAGTATAAAAAGTAGTAGTAGTAGTAGTAATAGTAGTAGTAGTGTTGTAATAAATAATAATAATAATAATAATAATATAAGTAAAAATAACAATATAATAATAATAACAATAATAAAAATAATAATTATAATACTACTACTACTACTAATAATAATAATAATAATAATAATAATAATAACAGTAATATTAGTAGTACCAATAATAATAATACTGTTATTATATTAAGTAGAAATAGTAGTAGTAGTAGAAGATTAATAATAATAATCGTACTAAAAATGATAATAAATAATAATAATAATAATATTAACAATAATAATTAATGACAATAATAGGAATAGCAACAACAACAATAATAATGATAATAATAATAATAATAATTTTAATAATAATAATAATAATACCAACTGCTATGAATTACACCACATATATGATGTTCTAATAAGATTGCTGTATAGCACTCTGTAATTACAATTGTATCAACTGAAAGTCTTAGTATGCACTTTTTAACTGTATTTAACTTGTAATTTAAATTAGTTAAAGGGTCTGGTTTTAATTATCTAGTGGAGCTTCATTCCAGAGTTTAGAGAGAGAGAGGAGAGAGAGAGAGAAGAGGAGAGAGAGAGAGAGAGAGAGAGAGAGAGAGAGAGAGAGAGAAAGAAAGAGAGAGAGAGAGAGAGAAAGGGAAAGAGAGAGAGAAAGGAGAGAGGAGAGAGAGAGAGAGAGAGAAGAGAGAGAGGGGGAAGAAAAAGGAGAGAGAGAGAGAGAGAGAAAAGAAGAGAGAGGAGAGAAGAGAGAGAAGGAAAAGGAAGGGGGAGAAGAGGAGAGAGAGAGAGAGAGAAGAGAGAGGAAGGAGAGAGAGAGAGAAGAGAGAAGGAGAGAGAGAGAGAGGGGGGTGGTTTTTTTTGTGAGTATTTCTTGTTTTTTTTAAGTAAAAATTAACATCCATTTTCCAAATTTTTATATTTAATAAACGATGTGAAGAATTTTCTTAAAGAAAAAATTACATATCCCTTATTTTCTTGTTTGAAAACCCCCATAGAAGTAAACACATATATAGATATATATTAAAAAAAAAATTAAGTCTATATACAAAACACCTACTTTTATTTCTTGTCTTAAATTTTAATATTTAAACGTTCTCCCCTTCATCTTTTCCCTACAAGCCAATAATGACGTAATATTTTAATTATGTCTTTACTAACATATCATTGCTGTACTTCTCACTAGTTCCAAAACTGTTTCAGGCATCGAGTGAGACACAAGACTGTGGGTGACCAGGAGGAGAACTACTTATCTTTCAAAGTGAAGCTCTAAACGATGATGATGTGCCCTACACTGAATACTGCATAATATTATAGGGGACCCTGCTTTTTCACTTTTCGTGCGTGGTGTTTAAAGTGTCCAGAAAGCGGTTGTGAAGTGATGTACTTCAGGGGGAAAAGTCCAGTGACTCATAGCATCCAAAGCACATAGGACGACTCAGTGAAATTGAAAAAGTGCTTGCTCGTCTAAAGAACACAGAAGTCCAAGCAGACGAGCCCCGTGAGCAGGCGACAGATATTCAGAATAATCCATAGTACTAAATCACAAATTTAGGTGGATAAGCAGGCTCTCAGCCTTTCAGCATCCCTGAAATGGGGGGTCAGCCGCACTTTAGGTGTCCCCGTCAGTGTCTGTTCAGTGTCTGTCAGTGTCTGTCAGTGTCTATGAGGTGTCTCAGTGTCCTGTGAGGTGTCTCAGTGTCCCGAGGGGTCTGTCAGTGTCTGAGGTGTCTGTCAGTGTCTGTCAGAGTTTGTGAGGTGTCTTTCAGTGGGCTGTGAGGTGTCCTCAAAGTCTGTGAGGTGTCTTTCAGTGTATGTGAGGTGTATGTCTAGGTATGTGAGGTGTCTGTCTGTGTGTGTTTATGTGTCTGTCAGTGTGTGTGATGTGTCTGTCAGTGTGTGTGATGTGTCTGTCAGTGTGTGTGATTGTCTGTCATGTGTGTGATGTTGTCTGTCAGTGTGTGTGATGTGTCTGTCAGTGTGTGTGATGTGTCTGTCAGTGGGGTGTGTGTCTGTCAGTGTGTGTCCCTGTGTCTGTCAGTGTGTGTCATGTGTCTGTCAGTGTGTGTCCATGTGTCTGTCAGTTTTGTGTCATGTGTCTGTCAGTGTGTGTCATGTGTCTGTCCAGTGTATGTGAGGTGTCTGTCAGTGTATGTGAGGTGTCTGTCAGTGTATTTTGAGGTGTCTGTCAGTGTATGTGAGGTGTCTGTCAGTGTATTGAGGGGTCTGTCAGTGTATGTGAGGTGTCTGTCAGTGTATGTGAGGTGTCTGGGCAGTGTATTGAGGTGTCTGTTCATGTATGTGAGGTGTCTGTCAGTGTATGTGAGGTGTCTGTCAGTGTATGTGAGGTGTCTGTCAGTGTATGTGAGGTGTCTGTCAGTGTATGTGAGGTGTCTGTCAGTGTATGTGGGTGTCTGTCAGTGTATGTGAGGTGTCTGTCAGTGTATGTGAGGTGTCTGTCAGTGTATGTGAGGTGTCTGTCGTGTATGTGAGGTGTCTGTCAGTGTATGTGAAGGTGTCTGTCAGTGTATGTGAGGTGTCTGTCAGTGTATGGTGGGGGTTTTCTGTCAGTGTATGTTTAGTGTCCCGTCAGTGTATGTGAGGTGTCTGTCAGTGTATGTGAGGTGTCTGTCAGTGTATGTGAGGTGTCTGTCAGTGTATTGAGGTGTCTGTCAGTGTATGTGAGTGTCCCGTCAGTGTATGTGAGGTGTCTGTCAGTGTATGTGAGGTGTCTGTCATGTATGTGAGGTGTCCCGTCATTGTATGTGAGGTGTCTGTCAGTGTATGTTAGGTGTCTGTCAGTGTATGTGAGTTTTCTGTCCCGTGTATGTGAGGTGTCTGTCGTGTATGTGAGGTGGGGCTGTCATTGTATGTGAGGTGTCCCGTCAGTGTATGTGAGGTGTCCCGTCAGTGTATGTGAGGTGTCTGTCAGTGTATGTGAGGTGTCTGTCATGTATGTGAGGTGTCTGTCAGTGTATGTGAGGTGTCCCGTCAGTGTATGTGAGGTGTCTGTCAGTGTATGTGAGGTGTCTGTCAGTGTATGTGAGGTGTCTGTCAGTGTATGTGAGGTGTCTGTCAGTGTATGTGAGGTGTCCCGTCAGTTTTATGTGAGGTGTCTGTCAGTGTATGTGAGGTGTCTGTTTAGTGTATGTGAGGTGTCTGTCAGTGTATGTGAGGTGTCTGTCAGTGTATGTGAGGTGTCTGTCAGTGTATGTGAGGTGTCTGTCAGTGTATGTGAGGTGTCTGTCAGTGTATGTGAGGTTTTCTGTCAGTGTATGTGAGGTGTCTGTCAGTGTATGTGAGGTGTCCTGTCAGTGTATGTGAGGTGTCTGTCAGTGTATGTGAGGTGTCTGTCAGTGTATGTGGGTGTCTGTCAGGTATGTGAGTGTCTGTCAGTGTATTTGAGGTGTCCCGTCAGTGTATGTGAGGTGTCTGTCAGTGTATGTGAGGTGTCTGTCATATATGTGAGGTGTCTAAACAGTGTCTGAGGTGTCCGTCAGTGGGGGCCCAGTGGTGAGGAGAGAAAGCGAGGTACACCGGAAGAAACAAGTTACAGAGGAAGGAGGAGTAGGGAGCAAAAAGTGACTGCTTCAACGCAAACCCTCTGTTGGGTTAGTTAACAAATAGGATGCCAAATAAGTGACTACTTACGTATGTGATCTAATGAAGTAATACGTGTTAAAACTACCTCACCCTATAAAAAAAAATATCTATTTACATTGTATGGTTGAGGTTTCATTAAAATATATTTATTAATAAATGTTTCAATTTATACTAAAACAATATGGTATATGAGGCGGTATGGTATAAAGTACGTATACTATAGTGGGTTTTATCGCATTCTTTTTGACTATCAACTTTGACTATGTGCTATCAAGTGCTTTTTGCAAATCTCAAAAATATTTTATATATATTTTATATATATATAAAATAATATATATATATATATATATATATATATATATATATATATATATATATATATATATCAATCAATCAATCATTGGGGCATACGCCGGGGGGTGCGTCGCCTCGCCCACCCTACGACGCCACTCCCGGGGGTCACCACGCGCGAGTTCCCATGCAGGCCCCTTTCCATACCAAGCAGCTCTCGACACGAAACATCAACTTGCCCCAGCCACGAGCTTGTGGGCGCCCCCTTGGCCTCCTCCACGCCGGATTGTCTCTTACAGATACACCCGATGGGAAGTATCGGTTTCAGGGTAGCGTGCACACATATGCCCATATAGCCGAAGTTGGCGCTGACGACTATGCAGGTAATAGGCCTCGATTCAGTCTCACGGTGCAATCGCTGATTTGACACGTAATCATCCCAGCGATACCCCATGATTCTGCGAACACTTATTACCAAAGGCATTGATTCGTCTCTTCAAGTCACTATTTAGTGTCCATGTCTCACAACCATAGAGTAAGACAGGGATCACAAGCGACTTGAAGATCCGGATCTTTGTCCTCCTGCACAGGTACCGACAACGCCAAATACTCCCGCTGAGCGAGTCCATAACACCGTGGGCTATGCCAATCCGCCGTAAGACTTCTTGACGTGACCCGCCGTCATTATGGACTGCACTACTAAGGTATGTAAAACTTTCCAAGATCTCAATGTCCTCGCCACACGCATGAACAGACTGTACTGCTTCATCTAGTAAGTCTCCAAATACCTGGACCTTGGTCTTGAGCCAGGAGACCTCAAGTCCCAAATGCTTTGCCTCCTCGTGCAGCGCCTCGAGAGCCATCACCAGGACCTCCAGCGACTCAGCAAAGATTACTGCATCATCGGCAAACACAAGATCAGTGATCTTGGTGTTGCCGACGGATGCTCCACAATCACTTTGATCAACAACCTTGTCCAATACCCAGTCAGTACAAGCGTTGAAAAGTGATGGGGCAAGGACGCACCCTTGCCTCACTCCTGTATTCACAGGAAAGAAGCTAAATACACCTGCCCCACACTTCACAGCACTCTCAGTCCCAGAATACAGACCAGTTATCAAACCAATAGTCCTTGCAGGAATCCCTCGAAGTCGCAGAAGATCCCAGAGTGACTCACGATGCACTGAGTCAAACGCCTTCTTGAGATCAACATAGGCTGCAAGCATCCCCTGTCGAAACTCACGTCGGCGTTCCACCAGGACACAAAGCGCTAGGATACGGTCCGTTGTTGACTTACCAGGCGTGAACCCAGACTGCTGAGGTCTCTGATGCTTCACCAGATGACTGCGAATTCGTGTCAGCAATAGATGGGCAAGCACCTTGCCTGGTACGCTGAGCAGTGTAATACCGCGGTAATTGTTGCAGTCCTGACGGTCCCCTTTCCCTTTCCAGATAGGGACGACCAGCCCCCTTTTCCAGTCAGGAGGAATGGTACCTGATTGCCACACGGCAGTCAGGACAGCATGCAACCCGCGGATCATGGCCTCACCCCCAGCTTTGAGGAGCTCCGCACTGACATTACCCCCCAAAAA
>JACEEZ010004424.1:57500-62500 GCA_016584305.1 Chionoecetes opilio | reverse complement strand
CGGTAAGTCATCATCCCATGATGAACCGTACTGGACAGCGTACTTACGAAGGATGCCTTTCAAGGTCTGATGCGATCGTTGAACAGCTCCTTGGGTCTGTGGGTGATAAGGAGATGATACGCTATGTCCTATACCCAACTCTGCCATGGCTTCCTTACAAACTTTCCCGACAAAGTATGAAGCACCATTAGTCTGCACTCTGTATGGCAACCCAAAGTGGATAAAAAGGTCCAGAAGGGACGTTACTATGGCCTTAGCGGTAACCTTCCGTAAAGCAACTGCATGTAAATTCCTAGATGAAGTGTCAATCATAGTGAAAATATATTCAAATCCCTTAGTGGTTTTAGGCAGAGGGCCAACAATGTCACATTGAATTGAATTAAATGGTCCAGTTATGTGAGGGACTTTAACAAGTGGGAAAGGTGGAATGGGTTGGTTAGGTTTCCCAGTTAATTGACAATAATGGCATATGATAATAATGGCAATTGATAATAAGGGCCAGAAAAAAATCCTGGTCAGCCTGGTAAACGTTTTTCGAATACTTAAGTGTCCTGAAAAACATCGGTCATGGGCAACGGCCAGGACAGTCTGCCTGTAAGAGACTGGTAAAACAATTTGAGTTACTGAAGCCCAGTCAGCGTCCTCCTCCATCATGGTGGCGGGTAACCAGCGGTGGCAAGGTACACCGTCACGGATAAAGTACTGAGTAGCGGGGCCCGAGTCATTGGGCGTGGCCCGCGCCTGGTCAAACAATGACTGCAACGAGTCGTCAGACTCTTGAGCTGTCATCAAAGCTTCTCTCCCAGTATCAGCGGGACCTAGGGGAGAACCAGAAACACTCTGGAAGGGATAAGGGTTAGCAAAAAGTTTCTCTAGGCACAGTGTGTCATTATCCAAAGGAGAGTCTTCCACAAAATTCTCCTTGTGACAAACACTGTCCTGAGAAGTGGGAGGTGAGAAAGCACTCTCTGGTGCTGTTTCTGCAGCAGAAAATAAAGCTACGGGCTTGCTTTCAGCCGTGCTCGGCTTAACAGAATCTCCCAAAGGTGTCTGATTCGACACGGTCAAGATAGGCTTGCCTTCTGTAGGCTGGAGCCTTTTATAGCAGAAGTTTGCCTTGTGGCCAGACTTTCCACAAAATGTACAGTAATACTTCTGTACATGGAACGCCCCCTGAGGTGGGGAACGAGGTGAGTGTGCCTGAGCCTTGTTTTGAAACGGACCATTTGTAAGTGGTCTCTCCTGGTTCCATGGAACAGAAGGTCGAAGTACCTGTGGGGATTTAGAGCCAAAGTGAATATTGCCATGTCTAAGTGTGTACCCATCAGCGTGTTTAGCAGCCTCCTCAATAGTCAAAAATTCCCTGTCCAATAAATAGTCACTTACTCCTTCGTTAATGGTGCGGAGGAACTCTTCGGTTAAGACTAGTTCCATCAGTGAAGTGAATTCACTTACATCCTTTGAAAGAAGCCATTTGTTCAACGCCTCCCTCTTACATCTGGCAAACTCGAGGTGAGTCTGTTCAGGCTCCTTACGGAGTCCTTTGAAGCGTTGACGGTATGCTTCAGGAACTAGTGCATATGCTTTTAATACCTCTTCCTTAATGACCTGAAATGTACATGCATCACTGTCTGAAAGAGATGCATATACTCTGAGCGCTTTTCCCGTTAAAGATTGTTGCAACAAAACTGGCCAAAAATCAACCGGCCACTTCAAAGTCTTGGCCAGACGCTCAAAAGTAGGAAAATAAACATCAACATTGTCCTCTGTAAAGGCAGGGACAAGTCTTGCGGCGCGTCCTAAATCAAAATGAGAGGTAGCACTGTGGGTAGGGTTACTGTTGGTAGGGGCATGACCTAACTGGGCTAATTGCAGTTGTAACCGCATTTTCTCTACTTCAGCTTCGGCTAAAGCTATAGCCTCGCTCTTGCGAGCTCCGGCTTCAGCCTTGCTCTTGCGTATCTCTAGTTCCAGTTTACGAAGCTCACTGGCTGAGCACCCAGAGGTTACACTATCGTCAACCTCTACTGGCTGATCATCCAAAACTGGGCCATCATTATCTTTTAACCCGACATCACCAAAATCCTGCTGTTGGCATATCCTGCTAGCTACGGCATTTGTTAGCTCTTCCTTGTCCATATTAGTTGCTAGGGGAATGTTAAAGTAATCACTGATCATACGTAACTCAGCAACGCTTAGCGCCGCAACTTGTGCAAGGGTAGGGATGGCGTGAACAAATACAACCACGTCATCATGGTTTATGACAACCATAGTGACGGCAACAAAGGGCACAAACAAACATGGGGAAAAAGTCGACAATCGTTAAGCGAGATATCCTGGCAAGGTCGCCAATTCTGTTACGACGGCAGAGTGAAAATTACAGGTCCGAGCCGCGTAACCCCAAAAAATAAATAAAGAAAATAAGCATACGGGACAAAGAAAGTTAATAAAGTTACTATGACATTTATTTTATATGATGAACAAAAAAGTAAAGAAAGCAAGCAACGGTTAACAAAAGAAACAAGACTAGAAGCCTTTAAGAGGTTTTCAAAAACACAGAATATCTCACAACGAGAGTCGACACAGAAACACACAAAAACCCTAATCTTAAACAAGTGTAAACCAGAACTCCCAAAGAAACTAAACTTAAATATGTAAAAGGGAAACCCAAACACACAAACACACAAACACAAACACAAACACTGAAACACCAACACTAACACTAAACACCAACACTAACACACAAACACAAATACAAACACTGAAACACCAACACTGAAACACCAACACTAAAACACCAACACTAAAACACCAACACTAAAACACCAACACTAAAACACCAACACTAAAACACCAACACTAAAACACCAACTCTGAAACACCAACTCTGAAACACCAACTCTGAAACACCAACTCTGAAACACCAACTCTGAAACATCAACACTAACACTAAAACATAAACACTAACACTAAAACACAAACACAAACACAAACACACACTAAAACACAAGCACAAACACAAACACACACTGAAACACAAACACAAACACAAACACACACTGAAACCCACACTGAAACACACACTGAAACACCCTGAAACACACACTGAAACAAACACACATTGAAACACTGAAACACCAAAACTGAAACACACACACACAAACACAAACACACAAACACAAAAACACAAACACAAAAACACACGGAAACAAAAGATGGGTACGCACAATCCAACACGGCAATACTCACAAACAAATAGTGGAAAAGATGGCTGCTAAATTCACACACACACACAGGTAATACCACTGGTACGGTACGAAGGTCAGGACACACTGACTACCTAACGCTTCTTTAGGCTGAGGAAAACCTTGAAGAAAAAGAGAAAAATATAGAAAAAATAAGACACTGAGAGGAGATAGAAGAGGATGGGAAGGAGTGAAATATAGGTATAGGAGGAGAAAATTGAGGAGAACGAAGAGGAGAAATAATGTAACAAGACGAGAAAACACGGACAATGGGAAAATGAAGAGAAAATATGAGTAGAAGGAGGGAACAAAGTAGGAAGGGGAAACAGGTAGGAAGAGAAAGAAACAAATGGGAAGTAAAAAGAGGAAAAGAAAAAATAGTAAATGGAGGAGTAAAAAAGATTAGGAAATTGGGAAAAAAAATAGCAAGATGAGAAAGACAGATCGGAAGAGCAAAAGAAAGAAAATATAAGAGAAAAGAGAGTATGAAGAAAAGGAGTAGAAAATAAGTGAGAAGAGAAAGAACATTTATTTTAAGAGGAAGAGCAGAAGGAGAGGACAGGGTTTAAGTTAAGAATGTGTGGAAATTGGTTGTTTTTTACTATAGTTGTAGGAAAATGAGGTGAAAGTGGAAGTGTTCGTGGAAGAGAGTGAGTGGAGGGTGTGGTGGTGATGGTGGATAGATGAGATGAGTGCAGAGTGGAAGACATGAGTAGGTATGAGACGAGTGAGGGAAGAATGATATGAGAAACAGAAAAGACAAAACGTGATGTAGAGTATAAGAGAAGACTATATAAGTAAGCAAATGATGAGATAAGAGTATATGAGGGAAGAGAAGTGTAGAGAGAAGGGAAAAAACATTTTAAAGTATTTTATTGGAAAGGAAGGAAAGGTCAATATTTATTTTTCTGTTGTCAGTAAGCTTGTCGTATTTGGTTATGTGCATGTTTTTTATGTATTTATTTGTATATATGTCTTCGTCTCTGTATCTGTCTCTTTGTTCATAGTTTGATTTTATTGAGAGAGAGAGAGAGAGAGAGAGAGAGAGAGAGAGAGAGAGAGAGAGAGGAGAGAGAGAGAGGAGAGAGAGAGAGAGAGAGAGAGAGAGAGAGAGAGAGAGAGAGAGAGAGAAGAGAGAGAGAGAGAGAGAGAGAGAGAGAGAGAGAGAGAGAGAGAGAGAGAGAGAGAGAGAGAGAGGAGAGAGAGAGAGAGAGAGAGAGAGAGAGAGAGAGAGAGAGAGAATGTTTATGGCAGATGGGAATGCTTATGGGGAATAAAGATCTCAAATTTAGTGCAAAAGTTTGGTTTGATATAACCCCCTTTTTCCACCCACACCACCCGCCACACTCCACCCACACTCCACCCACACCACCCGCACCATCCTCCACCCACACCCCTCATCACCTACACCACCCCTCCACCCACACCACCCACCACCCACACCACCCTCCACCCATACCAACCGCCACACTCCACCCACCACCCACACCACCCACACCATCCTCCACCCACACCCCCATCACCCACACCACCCCTCCACCCACACCACCCAACACCCACACCACCCATCACCCACACCACCCTCCACCCACACCACCCACCACCCACACCACCTATGTGCACCCTCCACCCACCACCCACACCTATAACACCCACACCACTTATCAGTCACACAACCCACACCACTCAAATGTTCAAACTCTCCTCAAACTTTTACCGACACATCTTTGGTATATAATCTTTTCTTTCCCTTTT
>JACEEZ010004424.1:50000-52500 GCA_016584305.1 Chionoecetes opilio | reverse complement strand
CGGCCATCTGACTGCCCACTCGTTAAGTTTATCTAAGTCTCCATGCAATGCAATATTTTTTCCCATCAGACTGTGATCCAATATCCTACCTAACTAGTATCATCAGCAAACTTGCTGATATCACTGCTAATCCCCTATCCAAGTATTTTGATGTAAATCAAAAATAGTAATGGACCCCAAAACAGACCCTTGTGGAACTCCACTTGTCACCAGTCCCCATTCGATTTAGAACCATTAATTGAAACCCCTTTGTTGCCTTTTTACTTAGCCAAGCTCGATCCAATGAAGAACCTTCCCATATATACCAGGAGCCCTAACCTTATTTAAGAGTCGCTCGTGTGGTACTTTGTCAAATGCCTTACTAAAGTCCAGATATATTATATCATAATTCTTATCATTATCTGCCGTCTCATAAACTTTCCTATAAAAACTCAATAAATTGGTGAGACATGACCTACCCTTGGTGAATCCATGTTGTGAATCATTGATCAAACTATGTTTATCTAAGTGCTCGCTAATGTTTTTTGCAATAATAGATTACAATAATTAACCCACCACTGATGTTAGACTTACGGATCGATAATTTGACTTTAGTCCTCTGTCTCCCTTCTTAAATATGGCCACAACATTTCCTTTCCTCCATAATAATGGCATATCGCCTATCTCAACCGATTTCCTAAAAATGTGCGCTAACGACTCACTAACAACCTTCTTGCATTCCTTTAATACCCTGGGATACACTTCATCTGGTCCTGGCGATTTAAAAATTTCCATTTTATCTATACCCTCTTCCCCCTTTCCCTAGTTATCACAATATCTTTGAGTTTCTCCTCATTCGCTTCCTATGAACATCTGTTTCACTATCGGGGTATCGTCTGTGTATCCTCTTCCGTAAAAACTTAAGAAAAAAATCCATTTTAGCCCTCTTACACATATCCTCATCCGTATTTAAGACCTCCCCTATCTTGACCTTACGGCCCAACTAATTCCCTTGGTCTTTGTTTTATATACCTGATAGAACCCTTTTGGGTCCCTTTTTTTTTCGCCTGTTTCGGGCTACTTTAATCTCATAATTGTTTTAGCAAATAGATTTATTTTCTTCACTGTCCTCGCCATCACAGTTATACGGTTCTTTGTTTACCAATCCTGCCTTGAACCTTTAAAAAATGTTTCTTTTTACTCCAATGTTGTTTTTTTTAAAAAATTGGTGGTCATCCATTTTGGATCACTCTTTCTGGACCTTATCTCCCTATAAGGAATATTTCTTTTCTGTTCGTCAATTATATTCCTTACCAATGGGGTATTCCTCATAAAGGAGCCCCGGGACCTCACTTCCATTTCTAATCTCTTTTAATTACCTTCCCTCAGCCCTGACATCACCTCCCTGTGTAAGCCCCTCTAATTACCACATCAGCCTGGACCTCACTACCAAAACCTAACCCGCGCCAATTACCTCCAGGGGGCCTTCCCAAATCCTTCATAATTGGGCCCTTTCCCCGCGTCATCCCCTGTCATTATTCTGTGAATTTTTTTTTTTACCCCTCTATCCCACACCTCTTATTAATAACCTCAATGTATCTTCTTAATCCTGCATAATTGGCCTTTCAGAAATTAGGCATTCGATGCTTGTTGCCACTTAATTTTCCAACTTCCCATTTTAAGCAAAATCTGATCTCATAATGGTCGCTATTATCAAAACTCCCACCGACCTCCACATTTGTAACTAAATCGTCTCTATTTGTCAGCAATAGATCTAGAATATTATCTCGTCTAGAAGGCTCCTTGATTGCTTGACTTAGGAAGTTATCGTGGATTATATTTAACAATTCATCTGCGTCGCTATCCCTTATGAATAAATCCCAGTCTATATTCCTAAGATTAAAATCTCCCACCACGCATAGTCGATTATATCTGCAGGCCTTGTTTATTTCTTCCCATATAGGAGCTGAATCCTCTTTACATAAGTTTGGAGGGCCCATAACACTACACCAAAACCATTTTCTCAGTTCCCTCCGTAACCCTACCCATATAGACTTTATGGGTAACATCTGTTTTTATAACTTATTAACCCCAACACTGCAATGCATCTCTTTTTTCATAAAGCGCAACTCTTCCCCCTCGTCTGCCTACTCTTGTCCTTTGGTGAAATAACTTATACCCAGCTATCTCGACTTCCGGATCGAATACCTTTCCTGACATATCCAACCATGTTTCTTTTTAATGCTATTATATCAAAATCCTCTACACTTTTATTCCTCTAAGGAAAACTATCTTTTTTAAAATACTCCTACAGTTTGTTTTAGTAACCTTCAAGCACACTCCTCTTTTTTTTTTTCAATTTTCCCTTTATCTTTAACTAAACCCCTCCTCTCCCTCTTCTTACGATTCATTTTTAGTTCCCTGCCTTCTGAAAAAGCCTCCTAGTATCGCAAGTTTCCCTTACCCGACCCCAGTGTCTACTCCCCGGTTCTCTATATTAAAAAGCCTGCAGTGCACCTAC